>JZLH01S0598634.1:0-23543 GCA_001188425.1 Eucidaris tribuloides
GGAATAATCAGGCCCAAAATCAATGGGTTGAGTATGCAATATGTGGGCACTCACAGAATTATTTGCTGTTTGCAAGTGGACATTTAAAATTTGAATTTATCACGAAATTTATTCAGTACTTTGCATTCTTTCCTTTGCGTTTGATTTTGGTGATTTGGTATTTTTGTGAATTAGGCAAATCATATAATGGGTTTTGTATGGGATAACACAGAAAAATATGTTATTTTCAAACAAAAGTCTGAAATCAGGACTGAACAATGTATTTCCAGGACATATTTTACAGGTTTTATTCACAAATATTTCATCACAAGATTGACAGAAAGTTGGTTAGTATGAACTTTTGCGAAAAAATGTCATTCCCATACGTGTTAAGTAATTATTTTCATTTGAACTTTCCAAACAGGAAGTGGTATTGTGACTCGACGACCTCTGGTCCTACAGATGATTCATGTTGACCCTCAAGACAAGAGAGGAGCAAGTGGAGATGGGGAAGGTATGGCAAACCTCATTCAATGTTCCCTGGCATCATGAATGACAAGATCATTCATCAAGTCATCAGCTGTCATGCAACTGACTAAAAACACAATTAGCTGATGTATTTCACCCTAGCACTTGAATGTCATGATGGACAAATACCCAAGTTTCAGGCAAATCATTAATTGAGCATAATCGATACTGGTTTTGATTATATACACATCAGTTCTTTTATAGTTTATGTAATTAACAATATGTAGAAGTTAATGGGTAAATGGAGGATTTGATAAGTGGACTACTGTAGTATTGAATGAATACTACGCACTGTAACTGATTATATCATGTGTGATATGCATGTTAAATTACAGGAGGGCACATATAATTGATTCCTGGTGCTGTTGCTGGCTTTTGAACATTAGCAGTATTATACTCTCTGTGCTTTTAATATTAGCTGATGTCAGTTAGCAATCATAAATTGTACAGCAGTTTCATTATCCAACTAAATGCTTTGTCTCATAGAACACCATTATGCAAAGTACCGGTAGATACTTGTATAGTTTACCCCCCCCCCCCCTAAAAAAAAAAAAAAAAATGGATCTTTGTAGTTTGTCAAGTTATCAAGAATCAGTGGAACTTTGTATGAAAATTACCACGTTATACTGAATCTGTGACTGCCCATTTTTCTCTGTGTATGCCCACACACAATTTTGTCCTTTAGCTATAATGACAGGAAGAACTAATGAAGGTGAGTAATTTAAATGGACAGCAACATGCAAGTACCCTGCATGTGTGTTATAGTGACTGAAGTACATACTATACTCTGACTGTTTTTGTAAGATTTGTCAAGATTTTGGCCAAATGTTTCAGCATACTTATGTTTACAATTGAAAGCAATATAATACTTTGGCAGTTTACTGATGAATGATTATTAACAGAGCATTTACATTTATATATTTTTTTTTTCCTGGCTGACTAATGAATTAAAGTTTTACAAGTGCATGCAAATAATGCATCTCAGATTTAGTTGAAAAAAATTGAAAATATTGTTTTTCCGTTATAATACCAGTACTTTTCTGTGTTAATGAGTTAATAATTTCACCTGATCACTTTGTCTACATTTTGCATGATATTTGCAGGAATCTACTTATTAGTTAAACTATTTAATTGATGATTTATAAATAAACAAGTTTTACTGTTAATTTGAGAGATTTATATGCATTTTATGATTATTATTTTCATTATGATGATATTAATCTTTATTATTACTGTTACTTTTATTATTATTATTTCATTTCTGCTATAGTGATGATGATTATTCTTTTTGTCAATATTGCTGCTATATGTACATATATATTATCAACATTTTGTTGGGTAAATTGACCCTCATAAAGCTTTGCTGTTTGACCTACAATGTGCAATATAATGTGATTATGTGGAAAAAAGCCACCACCACCACCAGTACTAGCCTACTACCCGTGCTAACCATTTGGCACATTGGGAATAGCATGGAGGTAGTTTCTACCTCAATGAGAATAGTTAATGCAATGAATTACAGTATGCAGTAGAAATGCCACTCAGTGGGATGTGAAGAGATGTAGTATTACATACAGGCACATACCAACTAAAGGTTAATTAACTGATATTGTGGCAAAGGTTCTTACACAATGCCTTCCTGTGCTCTAACCCTGCAATATCCTTCACAAGTTGGCCTGCCTAGTGACAGTTGGCCCAATTGTTGAGAAATTCGAGAAATACTGTATGTTGGGGGAGGAGGCAATTGTGATGCAAACATCAAAACTAGGTCACTCTGCCCTCTATCCATTCATCTGTCTGTCCTGCCTGGTTGATTGAGGTTGTGTCCCAAGTGTGTACACATCTATATCATTGCAAGTTAGATCTAGATCCAGGGAAGGTGATACATGCACTTCACATGTCAGAGTGACCTCTGCTCTGTCCTCCCATCTGTATTAGTATTGGTCAAAAAGTGAAAAAAGAAAAAAAAAGTGACAGCAACAACTTCCTGTAATTTAATATAGATTGGCCTGCACTTAATTAGCTTGTTTTATTATTCATTCATTTATTTGTTTTATTTATTTGTATTTATGTATATATATCTTTAGATTTGTTCATGTACTCACTTATTTATCTATGTACATGTGTGTAATATTATGTTAGTGTTTATTTCTTGATTGATTTATTTATTATTCATTTATTTATATATTATTTTATTTTGTTTATTTATTTATTTTAAATTAACAAAAATGGGTGGGGCTTAAATTATATGGAATCTTTACAGGTGAGTGCACAATGTGAAATCAATATTTCCACTATTTTTCACTATTTTCAATGTTTTGCTGTTACTCATTATTTGCCCTACAGAAGAGATCAAGGCTGATGAATGGGGCAAGTTCCTGCATACCAAGAACAAGATCTACACCGACTTTGATGAAATCCGACAGGAGATTGAAAGTGAGACAGATAGAATGGCAGGCACCAACAAGGTAAAGACAGCTGTCGTCTCTGGTCCACTTATATAATGTAATGCACTATGTTGAAAGTGTTTATTCTATATCCCAGCTCCTTACCAGACTTGTTCAAAAATAGATAATTTAAGTAATAAATCAAAAAATGTATTCAATTAATAGATAAATATTTGTGACTGAATAAATAAATAAATTAATTAAATAAATAAATAAATAAATAAATAAATAAATAAATATATAAATTAAGGAATAAAGAAATAAATGAATAAGTAGAAAAATGAATAAATGAATGAATAAATAAACAAATAAATAAATAAATAAAATAAATAAATAAATAAGTAGTAAAATAAATGAATGAATAAATAAGTAAATGAATAAGTAGAAAAATAAATAAATGAATAAATGATTAAGTAAAAAAATAAAATATAAATTACTAATCTAATACATGTGTGAAGTACATAAAATTTTGAATAGCGTACAATGTCATGCATATTCATATAATGAGGGCAAAGCAAAGAAAATTCAATATCTTTCAGATTACTTCTGCTTTGACTTACGTGTAGTACCATGTAATACATTTGATGTAAATAGAAAATTCAAGTAGAGAGTATGAAAAAGGGAACATTTTTTTTTTGAAATATTTGTATGTACAGTGTATAATGTGAAACAATTTGTTAAAGATCTTATTTGGGCCTTGAATTTCCAAGTATTTTATGTAATTGTTATCAGCAAAAAATGTGTCTGTTACTTCATCAATATGCACCAACATTTGCTTAGCTCTACATATTTCTTTTCTTCTCTTTATCTTTCTTTGATATAGGGTATCGTCCATGATGCCATACATCTCAGGATCTATTCACCTAAAGTCCTGAACTTGACCTTGGTTGACCTGCCTGGTCTCACAAAGGTGTGTATTGCCATGATTGTAGATGTTTGTCAACATTTATTGCTTTTAATATTTAGGCAGCGTTTCCTATAATTTGTTTGGGCTATAATTATATGGCCACACAATGATGACTTGTCTCCCAGATGCTCAGAGATAGTGCCATTTACTTTAAATCCCTAGTATGGTTTTATTCAATCAGACAAATTTTTCATCAATCTTGATAACCTAAATATGGTATTGTTGTATATGACGTACTTCAGAAAGCGACATCATACATAATAAAAAATTCTGTATAGTAACAACTAGTGACTTTAATATTGAAGAGCAGATATCACTATGTACATTTCCAATGGCAAAATGGCCATGCCCCCTTCCTCATCCTTTTTATTTTTCATCAATTTCTAAAAAATTGAAGTGTTTCAAAGCATGTGATTTTGAGGGTATTAACAGACAATATTGGTCTATCAAAAAAAAGTGAAAATCAACATGAGCGACCATTCCTGTTTTCTCCCATTATACAAGGTTTGTCCACAGGACATTAACCCGTTGAAGACTGGACACGAGATATATCGTCTCGAGATCTACTGGAAATGCACATTAAAGCAAATTCAAACCATCGTCAGTGGGTTAATTTATGTGCCTATATTTATCTAATACATATTTTGCTAGTGACAGCATAACCATCTAAAGTTTTGTGATCTAGGATATTTATTTGTCCGTTCAGAAACTACTGTGTAGTTCAGATATCAAATTTAAAATTTTTTAAATTGATCTTTCACAATGTTAAATAGTGTTTTTAACCCGTTGCCTTTGAGATTCTGAAAATCCCATAGAGTTAACACAGGGCAGATCCGGTTCCCGTAGCCAATGGGTTAACTGAACTTACAGGAATCATCTTTAAGATTGTTGACATGATCATCTACCCCCTAGTTTTTGTACACATATCCTCCTCCTAGGTTCCAGTTGGGGATCAGCCAGAGGACATTGAACTCCAGATCCGTGAGATGGTTCTGAAGTACATCAGTAATCCTAACTCCATCATCCTGGCTGTCACAGCAGCTAACACAGACATGGCCACCTCAGAATCACTCAAACTAGCTAAAGAAGTAGACCCTGATGGTGAGAACCAACCCCATATCAGTCAAATTTTCTTACTTTCATACCCTCGCCAAACGAAGTTTACAAAGTTTGAAGGGAAATATGGGAATCAGCGCACGGTTGGGCGGGCGGACAGATGGTCCGTTGCAAATCTTGCAGATCAAACTGCTTCCTCATTTTTTTGACCAATGCCCATGAAATTTCACACACACATTGATCTTGGGATGAAGATGTGCACGACACGTTTTTCATATGTGTCGGAAACTGCATTGCCATGGTAACAGTATATGGTAATAAATCACGGACGTGATGGGGCGGGAGTATTAATCACCTTTAGTTATCTGGCAAAAAGCATAACAAACACAGATTGCATGAAGATTTATGGGAGAAAAATAGTGATAAAATGTATATTATGTGGCAGACAGAAGGATTAGAAGTTTAATAAAGTCTTTGGCTGTAATGCTCTTGCCTAGATATCTAATGTTTTCTTATGGCGACGTTGCATAACTGAAACTGGTAGAAAATTGGGTTTTAAACAGGAAACCCTCTCTTGTTGTTGTAAAGGAATATATTTCAAATACACCTTCCCCCCCCCCTTCCCCCCCAAAAAAGGCAATGATAGTGGGCCAGAGTACTACTTCAAAGAAGTAATACGTCTGATAATATGAGTAGAATTGTCCTGAAGCAATGGATAAAATATTGCACATTTTCATAACAATGGGAGTCTGATATAAATTACAAATGACAAATGAAATAAGCTCAAGTTGGATTTGTCACTGTGTAAAATAGACAAGAAATATTGATTTTTAGTGTTTTATCAGTGATTTTTGTGGGGATGATTACTAGTTGTGTTGGTTATGAATGCAAGTGAAAGGTATAAACTCATTGTATTTCATGATTGTGCCATGAATTGTGTAAAAAATTTTGATTATCATTACTGATTATTTTCGTGGTTAGGTAGGAGAACCTTAGCTGTCATCACCAAGTTGGACCTGATGGATGCTGGTACTGATGCTGTAGATGTCCTCTGTGGAAGAGGTAAATTACTTGTACCTTAGTTATTATTTAAAGTCTAACTATTGAGTGCAGAATAAAATAACATCATCTTTTCACTCAAGTGATAAAGATTGGGACTGCAGTTTTTCCCACAATGCTACATTATGGAACTGAAACAATTGAACATTTGTAAACATGTGCCTCTATTTGAAAAAGTGTTGAGTTATTATCCTGGCTATGGTTGAATTTCCACTTAAAGGCACTGTATAACAATTTTCACCTTTAAAAATCTGAGCTACATGATTCCCCATGCTACTAGTGTCTTTTATACAGTCTAAAAATGAAGGCCCTGAAAATATTGCAGGTAAAAACAATATTAAGTGCTTTTAAAAAAGTGAAAATCATTAGAGACCATTCCAGTCGTTCTCCATAGACTCTTGTTGCAGAATTTCCTATCGCCCGATATAAAATTATGTGCCAATTTGTATCTGCCCACATATTATACTAGTGACAGCATAACTGTCCAACTTTTGTGTTCTTAGGGTGTTTATTTTTCCATTCAAACACTGTCAGATATGTCAGATAGCAAAGTTCAACATTTTTTAAATGGTCTTCCACAGTGTTATATAGTGTCTTTAACAGTGGGCCTTTAAGCAGATATCTTGATTTACAGATGTGTGGACAAACTTTGGTACAGAGAAAGATAGTGAGGCAATGTATTCCATAAGACCAACTAATTTTCTGAGATACTGCAGGACACACATCAATTTTGGTTGTCCCTTTCTGCTTAAGTATCCTTGTGATTTTTGGAATTCCTCATAAGCCCAGAAATTTGTCAGAATCAGATGGTGAATTTCAATTAAGTAACCATATCCAGGGAAGGATTTTTACACCCCAAAGCATGGTGTGTTCCATATCAAACTTGATGTTCTGTCCAAGAATGACTACAGCTCTTGTGTTTTAAATTGTTAGTTAAGTTTTCTTTGCATTTTCATTTCTAATGCAACCCACTACTGAAAATAATTGACATTTATTTACAAATATTACATCATTCCTATGAAGAGCCTTTTTACAGAATGCAAGTCAAGAATACAATCTTATAAACATGGATATAAGTAGAAACATCTCTAGTGATATTATCCTGTTAATGTTTTTTGTTGCATGGTTTACATTATGAGACTGTATGCTGTTGTTTAAAGGTGATTTTATATCCATATCGGGGTAATTATGCAAATTTATGCAAATTTCTTTTAAAAAAAACAAATAAAATGCTACTTCTCCTACATTTCACATCAGATTTTGATTTTGTTTGGCTATCTGATAGGGCTTGGTGGGGGCTTCCAAACTTCTACTCAGAATTTTGAAATTGATTAATTATGCAAGTTTATGCAAATTTCTTCAAAAAACACTTAAAATGCTACTTCTCCTACATTTCACATCGGATTTTGATTCTGTTTGTTTTATCTGATGGGGCTTCCAAACTACTACACAGAATTCTGAAATTCATTAATTATGCAAATTTATGCAAATTTCTTCAAAATTAATGAAAAATGCTACATCTCTTGCATTTCACAGCGGATTTTAATTTTGTTTGTTATATCTGATAGGGTTTGGTTCGGGCTTCCAAACTTCTACACAGAATTCTGAAATTTATTAATTATGCAAATTTATGCAAATTTATTCAAAATTTATCTGAAAGGAACTGTCACATATTAACATTCATTCCATTCCTCAAATCTACACTTACGGCGCGGACATATATTACGCATCACGTAATTTACTGGTTCACTTGTATCCATATCAGGGGCTTGTAGTGAAATTCATGTGTTGTTATCTTTTCAGTTATTCCTGTCAAACTTGGTATCATTGGAGTTGTGAACAGAAGTCAAATGGATATCAACAACAAGAAAGTAAGTTTAGTTCAAAGGCAAGCCAAACAGTTAATAACATTTATTTCAAGTGAGGAGTATGAATGTATTCAGATGTTTGAAATTAGTGCAAAATGACCTCTCAATTTAACAAGTTGCTTATGACAGTTGAAAATTAATAATATGGTACAAACAGCTTTATCTGTTAATAGTACTGGTATATCGGAAATCAATTTGATTCAAGATATTATAATTTGTAGGGCTTGGCAAACTATTGTTATTTTCATAAATTTCCATTTAACATGAAGAAGAAGCTGATAATCATGGAAATGTCCCTAATTTATTTGATTCACCCTGCAATATTATAATTCGTCATTCATTATTTGTTCACATTCAAGTCTGGATAGCTCTGTTCAATTCAACTTGATAAAAACAACAAAGAACAACAGAAATTATATAGGGTACCCCCATACGTGTTTAAGTCAGGAAAACAACAGTTTATAAAGTTTTCATCATAGTATTTTTGTGTAGTTGTTGGTGGGGAGGGTTAAATGGTTGTATGATTTCTTTTTGTTTATTTTGCTCTGTTTTCTCCATTTTGGGTGTTCTTAAATGTACATTTTGTCTTTATCCTTGAAGGTGATTGAAGATGCCATGAAAGATGAGGCAGGATTCCTGCAGCGTAAATATCCTGCCCTCGCAAGTCGAAATGGAACAGCTTTCCTTGCAAAGACACTCAATAGGGTAGGTGTATCAAACATATTTTCGTATGATTTCACTTGAGTGATAGATACTAGTTATCTATTTTAATAAAGACAAAGGTAACTGTTTTGTATTACTTGTGAAATGTTCTAATTTTGAAGCCAAGTCAACATGACTTTTTGTTTTGACTTTTTGTTTGTTTGTTTGTTTGACTGTGTTAACACATCTTGTTTGTGGGTAAAACCTTGAAGAAGATTACATTTTGATCAGACAAAGTTAAACATCAAAGCTCTCAAGTTGTCAGAAATATATTTTCTCACCAACAGATAAACTGTAAGTGAAATTTTATGCTTGTAATGATAATAAGATGATATGGATAATAATAATGAGATGGTGATAAATCATGACGATGATGATGATGATGGAGGTGTTGCTAGTGATAATTATGACGAGTATGTTGAATAAAGTGATGATGCTGTTGCTGTTGCTGCTGCTGCTGCTGATTGTGATGATGATGATGATGATGATGATGATGATGATGATGATGATGATGTGACGATGATGGTGAGGAGCAAGAGTAGGAGGATCAATAGTGATAAAGGGGAGCTATCACCCTTCACGGCCGGGGGTCCAGGGGCCCGCTTAAGGGCCCCTGGTGGGGTCCAGGGAAGGGGAAGTCGCAGTTGGGGTAAGAATAATCACTCAAGTACACAGAAATCTAAGAATATTATTCAGTGGGGGTGAGAAATTTGTGCCAGGCGGCAAGGCTGAAATTTACCGTGAGTACCGGGCGGAGATTTTGAGAGCAGGGTAGCTCTGCCCGGTGTGGTGACAACACTGATGGTAGTGATGATAATGGATAATGTCCGTGACATTTAAATATTATTACAATGAAGATGATCAATAATCATTCAACCTGTGTCCAACCTCTCTTTTACATCATCCAGTTACTGATGCATCATATCCGTGACTGTTTGCCGGAGCTGAAAACTAGAGTCAATGTAATGACGTCACAGTTCCAGCTGCTGATGGCTTCCTTTGGTGAGCCTGTTGACGATAAGAGTCAAACTCTCCTACAAATCATCACAAAGTTTGCAGCTGAGTACTGCGCCACCATCGAAGGGACATCCAAAAATATAGAGACATCAGAATTGTGAGTATTATAAAAGATTCTCTTACAGGTATGACTATTTGACTAATTTGTCACATTGATCATGGAAATTTGATGTGATCAGGATACTGAATATCAACTTATCAAGAAAAAACTACAATTTTTATTGTAGCATTGTTCCTCCTATTATTAAGTACGATACATTGAAAGTCCATTAAAAGGAGTCAAACAGAGAAGTAAATTTATAATCAGACCAGTAACTGAAGTAGACTTTAAAGAAGACTTTATGTTCTGTGCTAAAAATGAGCCTTCTTTGAAATTTGTGTATGACAAGAGATAGTACTAAGTGATATCAAGCAACATTTGTTTCACCTCACAAACATGGGCATGTGTTAACAAAGATTACCATTCAGTTTAAAACTGCAGTTAGTTATGATGTGTGTCAAATCTAATTATGCCATACTTTTATTGATAATATTTTGTAAACATTAACATTGAACTAATTGACACTTTATTGATATGTTATTTTTGTTTTGTTTTTCAGATGTGGAGGAGCTCGTATCTGTTATATATTTCATGAGACATTTGGTAGGACGTTAGATGGTATTGATCCATTGGGTGGTCTCAGAACTATAGACATCTTAACAGCCATCCGGAATGCAACGGTAAGAGTAAACATCCTTGTTTGTCATTGTAGTGGTGTTGATGTTAGACATGTGGTATTTGGTTCACATGCACACAAGAGGGTTAACAAAGACACCATGTTTTAAAACTAGTGTCCAAGTATGGAAACCTGTTTGTGTCAAAATTGTCAAAGTAATTTAGTGTCTGACAGTGGAAAGTAAATAAGATTATATAACTGTGTGGTTACATCCCATACACTGTGCCATATGGAACAAATTTGAACCTCTGAAGTTCTCAGTGAAGCACAAACTGTGTGAAGCAAAACACTTACATACATACGCTTGATTTATGTACCATGTTGAAATGAATATGTGCTAAACAGTTTTTGATGTAGTCTGTTTTGCTGTGACTTATTCTGCAGTGACTACAGATTATCAGTCATATTAAAGTATTAGCATAACAGTGTCTGTCTTGTAGTTCAGCAATAAGTATACATATGACATCTTCATGTTCTTGTACACTAGTTAAAGCTCAAGTATAGTTTTGCTCGATCAGACAAAATTTTTGTCAAGCCTTCACAAAGTATTCTGTTGTTACCCCAGATATCAGAAAATAACATCAAACCTACTGAAAATTGTTTATAGTGACAAATTATGATGTTTAAATCAAAGGAGAGCATCTAGCAGTATGTCGATTACCTATGGGAAATCTCGGGATCCCCCCCCCCCCCCCGACGATTTCACATTTTGAGTAATTTTTCAAAAATGGGAGAGTGTCAGAGCGAGCAGTTTTCAGGGCATTGATGGATCATATAGGTGTATCTAAAAAATATAATTGCAAAGAATTTCATTTTTTACCATTTAGCAAAACTATACTTTGCCTTTGAAATACACTGAATTTGTGAAACTTTTGGCAAATTAAATGCATTTTATGTTTAAAACAAGCATGGTGGCATTTGTATCATATAACAGTCAAACTCATTTTTTTCTGCCTGCTGCTTAGGGTCCAAGACCAGCCCTGTTTGTACCAGAGGTTTCCTTTGAGCTTCTGGTCAAGCGTCAGATCAGACGTCTAGAGGAGCCCAGCATGAGATGTATTGAGCTAGTCCATGAGGAGATGCAACGTATCATCCAGCATTCAGGCACCCAGGAGCTACTGAGATTCCCAAGGCTTCATGACCGCATCGTTGAAGTAGTCACGTCGTTACTCAGGAGACGGCTTCCCCCAACAAATTCAATGGTAAACACTTTACCCAGATAATATAACTTCAGAGTAACTCTGTAAATATAGATTTAGGTATATCACATATCACATTCAAATTCAATTAACGTCCCCCTACAAATTCAATGGTGAGTGGATTTCCCACAAAATATTACTTGTGATTTTTTTCAGAGTAACTCTTGAAACATGAATTTAGGTGTATTACATAATTAACGCAAAAACTCAGTTAACATAAGACATGTGAGAAATCTGATTTAATGTATGTGCACTGTGCACAGCTATGATTAGCCCAGCATGTTTTGAAAAATATATACCTGAGTTGTTTTGTAGTTTCTGAAAGAGGAGGTAGTTTCAATATCTATTGATGTAATCTTTGTAAATTAATGTCAAAGTTTATTTGTGTTGATATTCGTTGTTAATGGTTTGATACATTATTAAGATGTACACTTGGACTTTGTTACATAAAAGTTGTATCAGAGGAAAGCTGGTTATTTTAACCACATTTGTTTCCTGTGGTATACTTTATTCTACAATTACTTGTACCAGAGTTATCAAGTTTTGCCAGAGACAATTCTCTGGTAAAAAGCTGTATGCAACAGGGCTATAATATAATAATAAAGGAGCAATTTGTCATTTCATGGCTTTATTGACCATACATCTTGCTACTCAAGAAATCATCATCAAACCAGAACTCATTAAAGTTTAAAGTAAAAGGCTGTAATCAAAGTATATAATTTCTGTCATAGCAGAATTTGAGTTGAGTATTGAAGTGTACTACATTTGCAAAATCAGATTTTATTGTTGACATTAGATTAAAGGTTAGCGTGTACAGATGTATTTGATATGTTCCTCTTTTTTCTAATACAATTTTGTTCCATTTTTTCACCAGGTTGAAAACATAGTTGGAATAGAACTAGCCTACATTAACACCAAGCATCCCGATTTCGCTGATGCCAGTCTGGTAAATGTATTAGTGGAACAGAATGAACGAGACACAAGGAAATCCACCAGCAGGGTACCAGTGAATGAATCAGTACCTGACATCCATAAAGAGAGGAATGACAGACAAGCAAAGGTACTTGTACTTCTTGTCAGTTATTTTGCAATATCGTCTTACAACATGCAGTTTTAGGTAAAGGTCAAAGGTCACTGAACTTTGATGAATTATTTGAAATATTTCAGGATATCTATAACAAGGAGTGTTCAGTGATCATGTTGCTTGGTAGGAAAGTTAGGGATAATGGGACAGTTCTCTCACATCCTCAAGTTAAAGGTCAAGGTTGTAGGTCAGTGAACTTTGCCTTAATTGCCATACGCGAGGTATATTACTGCTACTAGTGTCCAATGGTGGTGGCCGTGTAGTTTTCATGAGAAATGTAGTAGGTAGTGTACTATTTCTGCAGATAATAAAGTTCAAAAGTCAAATGTCAATGAATTTTGAAATGGTCACATTTCATGCGATTGGGTGATGATGCTAAGTGTAGAATGAGGGAAGGCATAGGTATACCATCAATTACACAGCAGTCAAATTGCTCCATTGACTTACTTTTGATCATAGGTTTTCTATGCAACAGGACCCAGTTTTAGAGGGTATCTTTATCATGGTTAGGTTAGCAAGGTTGGGTGAACATCTTTCAGCTCATAAGTTAATTGTAATGAATCAATGTATTTGTATGTATTTGTCTATCGGTATAAACATTGGTTTATGTTCTGTTGATTTGGATCCAAGGCACCTCAAGCAGCATTACAAGACGGTTTATCGTCCAAGATAGAAGGAAAGGAGAGTGCATCCTGGGTCCCGGCCTGGGTCCGAGGTAGCGCACCCACCAGTAAATCCGCCAGCACAGAGAATCTCGCCGCTCTCAACACACCACCTCAGGTCAATAGCCCTAAAATGGAGAAGAAGACCCAAGGCTTAAATCTACTGCCAGATGTTGTAAGTTGTGATAGTGATGCTCTTTGATACATAACTTTTTACATAACTTGCGTACAGACCTATGCTTCATAGAGAAAGTGTGTGTGAACATCTATGATTACCTCTATACTACCAAAATGAAATATTTAATGGAAGTTTAAAACATGCAGTACACTAAGCAAGTCATTATGGAAATGTCTTCCAGAGAAAAACAAACAAACCTTTTTAGTAAGTTATGATTTATAAAATTTTGTAAGATTGCTTACAAGGTGTGGCGTGGAGAAATTTGCTCACTCATTTTTTTTTTTCAGATTAAACATATTACCTCATAACAGTTGGTATTGTGATGGTTAATGGACCAACATAATATCTCAAATTTACATTTATGGTTGTTTTATTTTATTCATAGCAACTTGCCTATAAACTAGTACCAGTAACTATAACAAGAGACTGCAAAAATCCCCTTTGCTTGTCAACCAAAAGTGACAAGCTTTCAGAAATTTTGTAAAAGATGAATGTTTTAGTTTTCTTAATATCCCGCTGTCCAAGTTCAGTGTAAGATTGATATCTGTATTTTCGTCCTTTATCTTAATTTCAGCCGGATGTCCCAGCAACAAGGAAACTTTCCACAAGGGAACAAAGAGATGTGGATGTCATCAGTAAGTAAATTTAAATCCATAATGTTACTGTATATGCTAAATATTTTGCGTTTTTTTTATTTTCGTGAATTTTGCGACTTAATGCAGGTGAAAATTTTCACTTCGTTATATTTCTATGAATGCAAATACAATTAAATTGTGAAATAAATTCTCGCGAATTCCCCGTCTTGAAGCAAAATTATGAAAATATATAAACGCGAAATATATGGCATATACAGTAACATAGTTATGTTGATAGGGAATGATACATGTATTTATCAAATGTCCACTGATAGTGCAAAATTGAATAGCACCTACTTTAGACTCAAATATCAAATACTAGGGTATCCATGTTTCCCACAATGTATGTTATGTAAACAGCCTTGCTGTCTTGAAACATAGGATTTGATTTCTTTTCTTGTTTTCCTTATCTGAAACTCTGGCACAGAAAAAAATAGTACGATCAGGAATATGTACCTGCATTTTAAAACATACTATTATGAATATGTACCTGAATTTTACTCCTCATTTCTATCCTCTGTGGTTGAATTGCCAATTGACATTACGCCTTTAAAACGACTGTAAGGGACTATGATTTAATGTGATTGGGTATGAAAAATAGACATGATTTCATTATATGAAAGTTTTAAAGCTGAGTCAAAAACATGGCCTTTCAGATTACAAGATCCCTGGTTCAAATCTTGTTACCTCTCTCCACTCACAAGTATAAATGGGTATCTGAGTGGACGGAAAAGGCAAATTGGGAATAAATAATAATAATAATAATGAGTTCTTATATTGTGCTATTCACCACAGTATCATAACGCTTACACATTATTATTACCCCTTTCACTGGATACAATTCAATCCAGCACTTTCAGTGCTCACTCTTCACTCCTTAGGGAGCATTCCAGCCAGTCGCCATTTTACAGGCATGCACATGCTAAACATCCAACATAAACATTCCCATCCTACCAGGTACCCACTTATACACCTGGGTAGAGAGCAGCATGTTTATAAAAATGCCTTGATGAAGGGCAGTTGTGTCAGGCACTAGCTGGGCTTGAACCCACTACCCTTCGATTGGGAGACGAGCGTTCTGCCGCTCTGCAACGACGCACCTTAAGTGCTGAAAAGGCAGCCAAGCTAAGAATAATCCCTAGGGAGCAGAGGTGGTGCACAATATTGTACAGGACTGATTGGTCAAGTGATCGGGGTAATGTGTGAAGTCATGTGAAACTGTGTTCATGCATATGATAAAACTATAAACCCTCACTGTTACCTTTTTGCAATGTGTGCAAATATCAGTGATGTTCTTCTCTTCTCTCTCAACCATTAGAGAGACTGATCCAGAGCTACTTCCTCATCGTTCGTAAGAACATCCAGGACAGTGTCCCCAAGGCCATCATGCACTTCCTGGTGAATCATGTCAGGGATAATCTCCAGAGTGAACTGGTAGGTCAGCTGTACCGGCAACAAGAAGTCGACACTTTACTCAACGAGTCTGAACACATGGCACAGAGGAGGAAAGAAGCACAAGAAATGTTACAGGTCAGTTATTTGGGTGAAGTTATTACATGAAGAAAATAGTACTATGCCAGTCACCAAAGAGAATCCATAATTTCAACTGGTGCCTCAAAAAGTGTGCATGGTGTATTTGATTTTTATCCTACATCAAGAAATCCAACACAACTAGAAATGATAATTAAACAACACATAAAATGAAATATTGTGGAAGTCACTCTCTTTTGACTTATCTCTGTGAGGTCAAAAATCTAAATGTTCTTATCCAAATAGTAAAACATTCCAACAACTTTGCAGTATTTTGTAAAAATTCTTTGAAATTCTGGGTCTTGATGAAAAAAAAAATGTTTACACATTGCCAACCTTCGTATGCACAGTCGATGATTTATACAAGGCAATATGCAATATAATATACAGTACATTACGTATACACTGCACTCGCACACACAGTGCTGGTGAGTGTGGCAGGCCCACTTGGCGGTGGCTTGTGACGTCACAAATTTGTAATGAAATTGAAACAAAATTGTGCCATTGCAGTAAGATATCCATCATTTGGCATTGCTCAGTTGATGGTGAAAATGTTTTATGTCACGTGAGCCATCCTTGGCCAATCACTACAAAGATATTTTTGGTCTAGGATATAATTGTTTATATGTGCAGTTTATATGTATCAAGAATGCAACACACTTGTGTTTGAATAAAAAAGATTAGATTTTGTTATAATACTGTTTGAGCAACTGACCTAGTAGTCCCACTCCGTCAATAGCATATGTGTGTTCTGACAAAAATCATATTTCTAATTATCTTTATTTTGTGTCATTTTGTCATACAGGCTCTTCAGAAGGCTGGACAGATCATCAGTGAAATAAGAGAGACACATTTGTGGTAGAGGACAACTAAACTAAATAGAAAAAAAAATGATACAATTCTATAAATAATATAGTAGATTTTAGCATATCAATATCAATATATGTATAATTATGAGGAGTTAGCTATCAAAAGTGGTAATGTGCATTCTCCAAAACTATTTTGTGTGTTGTTCATGTACAAATGATGATGTATTTGACTTGCATGTAAATAGGAGAATTGACACATCTGGTACATCAGGCAAAGGACATACAGTGTCAGTCATGGAATGTGAAAGGAATGTATGTTAAAAAGAAGAAATAATAAGGCATAGTAAGAAAAATGATGATAATGATGACAAAATATTATTGATGAAATGGCATTCCATAGTGGTTGACCAAGGGTAATATGACAGTGATCAAGCAGTGCAGTGTCTATTGATATGGAACAAATGTGATTAAAAAAACAAGGACCTCTTAACCCATTGAAGACCGTTTGATTCTGCTTTAACATGCATTTCCCATAGACCTCGAGACAAGGTATCTCGTGTCTAGTCTACAACGGATTAATAATGACCTTGCTGGGGTCAAGATGCACAAACAATAACAGTAAAAAGTACTTGATTACCCATAGTTTCATTAGGTCTCCTGAATCCCATAGTCTTGATATAGAAATGACCTAATTCCTTGATACAGCAGATGAAATGATTAGGTGATATTAGTTGGATAACATTTTTATTTTTAGCATTATTATCCTTTGTTACAGTGTCTGATATGTTCACTTATGCATGACAGTGAACTTGAAAAGTCTTTATAAAAAAAGAAGATATATGTATATTTTTTGTTATCACACCCCTAACACACATGCACACAGACATACACAAGTTCCTCAACCCATAGCTTCAGTTATGGTTGTGAATTACTTGGCTGTGATATTGGAGTCATTTTTGCCATGTTGCAAATCACCTGGAGGTCTCGATAGATACATGTAGGTTTTATATGCACATCATCCCATTCTCTAACAAGTTTAGTGTATAGAAATGAAAGTATAAGTGAAATATTGAAGAGAGAGTACCACAGTCAAAAGAGATGTTTCTTTACAACTTTGAAATAGATTTTCCCACAAAAAATCAATGTCTCCATATAGCTAGTTGCAGAGCGACATGATAAGTGGTGAGGATATGCCATCCTATTCATAATCTATTGCAGGCAAACCCAGTTATGACGAGCACGGGTATAGCGAGGATCCATTTATTACGAGGACATTTCTTGGAACCCAATTTTTCTTCCATAGACCTCCGTGTATTATGCTTTTCATATAACGAGATCAGCTATAGCAAAATTTCAGCTATAGCGAGGTAAATTCCCAGCCTAAAAATAAAGAAAAACAAAGAAAATTGACCCTGTTATAGTGAGCATCCACCTCAGCTCACGCCGGTTTGTGAGTATAACCGATTTTTCAGGAATTTTATGATGTAAAATTAACTCCTTTGCAAGACGTTGATCAACAGCTGGCATATGGAACTGGGTGATGTATCCTTCCCACCCGTTGCACCATTCGCTGGGCATTTTAAAGGCAAGGTTCACCCTGACTTCAAGTTGGTTTTAATAAAAGCAGAACAATGAGAGAAACATATTAATGAAGGTTTGGCGAAAATCCACCAAAGAATAGCGGAGTTATGAACTTTCAAAGTTTTAATTTTGTGACGTCACATACGAGCAGCTCCCCATTATGTCATGTAATATTAATTCAATAAATTTGCCACTTTTTATTGGTTCATGATAATTGACTGGGGTTTTTTTCATAGAAGCTTGTGTGAAATAATGTTTTAATTACATATTGAATGCACATGTAATATCATTTTCAATTTTCTGAGAAAATGGCACTTTATGGAATTTATATTACATGGCAATGGGGGAGTTGCTCGTATGTGACGTCACAAATTTGAAACTTTGAAAGTTCATAACTCCGCTATTCTTTGGTGGATTTTCGCCAAACTTTCATTAGTGTGTTTTTCTCATTGTTCTCTTCTTATTAAAACCAATTTAACTTCAGGGTGGACCTTGCCTTTAAGTAACGGAGAAGTTGGAATTATTTATTTATTTATTTATTTATTTATTCCGTTTTATTTCCGCAGGGTAGCCCTTTCAGTTAGCAAACTGATTTACAAAGGGGCCCTGCAACACAGTAAAAAAAAACCCACAAATATATCACAATATATACATAAAATATGAAATGGAATGGAATGAAAATAATACATACAATAACAAATATACAATATGAAAGCAAGTTAAAAAAAAAAGAGTCTCAAGACAATTACAAAATGAGCAAAAAAAAATATTTAGCTAAATTACAAAAAAAATTATTCAGATTAAACATATTACATAAAAAAAAACAGAATGTTCGAATGTTTGAGCATATTTACAGGAATGATACTTACAAATTGAAACATTAGCTCCCACAAAATTCATTAAAGTAGAGGTCTAAATTGGAAATGGAGGATTAAGGCGATTAACGGAAGAAAGGATTTTGCACTTGGACTTAAACGATTGTAATGATGTGGCGTTTCTAACACAAACAGGAAGTTTGTTCCATAGACAAGAACCGTAGTATTGAAAAGATCTTTTCATGTATTGGGTTTTAGGTTTGGGTATATAAAGAGGAGAGTTTAAAGCATATCGTGTAGGTATCTGTTCACTTACATTTTCAACTCTGCCGTTTCAGTTCAGTGACTTATTTAGTTAGGAAATTAAGTTTTGAATATTTGCAAAACTAGAGAAAACACTGCAGTAGTGATAGAAATCTTGTTATTTCATATGTAGTTCCATATGCATTAATTTTTGTGTGTTTTTATCATGTACTTTTATAGAAAGCAATCGGCTATAGCGAGGAAAAATTGTTGGTCCCAACCTCCTTGTTATAACCGGGTTTGCCTGTACCTTGAACAATGTTTTAATGTAGTTCTTTGTTGGAAGGTTAATACACTCCCAGCATTTTGTTTTTTCTAGTGACAACCACCTTATTCTTCAGCAAAGTACTAAAAAATGGTTTTAGATGTAAAACATTTTGTTGTCTCAGTGCATGTATGTTACAACACATCTTAATTTGTCTTTAAAAAGTAGATTATGACATACCTCATGTATTGCTTTAAAACATGTGATAGTCCGTTTCCCCATCTGATGATAAAGAAATATGTATTCTATGCAAATTGTTGATTATAGGGGATCAAATACCATGAGGATGTAAATATTTCAGTGTGAAACTTGTTGCTCTTGCCAGAGAACTAAGATCATAACAATTTACTCTCTGGATGTGCGTACTCTGCATGTCTGGGATGATGAAATTGGTTTTAATCTCTTGTATTCTCAGATGTGATAAACATCAATTACCACTTGCTATTGTACTAATTTCATGTCTTAATTACAATAATTGTCATTCAAACTCACATGATGATGTAGGGAAAATATGATTAATATTGTCATTGTTATAGTACTTTGCCATTGATATACTATCCATATAAGTAATATTATTTACAAAGAAGTATGAGGTTCATTCTTATCTATAATGAGTAAAGTTATTAATCTGTGTAAATGAACAGGCAGATTATTCTTGAATGTTTAAATCAGCAAATATTCAAAACAGACAGCTGTATACTTATTTTTCAAAATATCTAATGGACTGTAGATATGAACATATTTAGAAGTTCAGTAATGTATTAGTATCGGTAGTTTACGAACATTATAGTTCACACACCTAATGCAATTGAATGTGATTAAATCTTAGGAGGAAAAATATGAATATTTTAGGAAATTTTTATATTTATTTAACTTCTAAGGTTAGTGAAGCATTCTTTGGTTTACGCTTGAATCTTTGCCATGCCTTAATGCAGAAAGTAAATTTTTTAGTTGCCTTTTCTGCCTGAATTCTGACTTGCAAATGCCTTCCCCACCATCCTACAGTAAATATATTTGGGCTGAAATCAGTGTTTTAAAGTATCCATAAACATGTACTGGTATGGTGTGTCACATTTTATTCAAAGAATTGTGGTCTGCCATTAGCAGACACATACCCCAATCACTTAGTCATACATGAAAGACTTACTGTATTGTTTGAAGCTGTAATTATGTTTGTTGGCTGGTTAATAAAAACCCATAATTGTCATATCGTGTGAAGTGGACATCATGCAATGACTTTGATATGAAAGTCTTAACTGCCTGTGCATATATTTGTCACTTAGAAATGCAGTTACCAATCGGTTTCAAAAGTTTCTGATCACTCTTCACAGATTTTAAGACATAGCTTTCAAATCATCTCACACGAATAGTCGGCCACTCAACACCACACCTCCAGTCAAAATTCACCAGCAGAATATTCAGGAGGAACCACATCCAAGATCCAAGATATTGCCCAAAATGAAATGATAAAAGTCATCAGGATCAGTTTTGATTCCCCAAACTTTGATAAATTGTGTAGGTTTTAAAAGTCAGTTCATGTGGCCTTTCTGTTCATTTCATTATGCTGAATTCAAAGTGATAACAAAGACCACTTAATCTACAACTGTAACTTTTTAAGTAGGTGGTGAAAAGCACAGACACAGATAGAACCAAATCTTTTGTAAATATGTTTAAAGTTTTGTTTTTCAGGTTTTGTTACAAAGTTGTGTGCTTGTCATAATGCAAGTCAACTTGTAAGATGTTTGTGTTATATATTTTGTTTACTTGGGGTAATGTAAGTATTGTTTGTGTGTCTGGTATGAATATGTATGTATCCACACACAAGTAGATGCATGTACTTGTGGATAACTGGATATGGTGCAATGTTTTATTTTTATGCGTACTGGGTTCTTAACTCAGCAAAATTTAATTTGATTATAATTCATATACTGAAATACAGACACACAAACACACAGTAATTCCAAGAAGTGGTCATGCATTATACATGTCAATATTGTTAATTTATGCAGCAAATAAGTGATGTTGGGTATTTTTAAAACAAATTTTCAATTCTGCCTAGCAGGTGTTACTAATAAAACTTTCTAAAATATAAAGATATAAATTCCAAACAATAGTTAATGCCATTAATTGTCAAATCAAAAAAAATATATGTATGAAATAAGTTAAATCAACAAACATTCTTGAAATCCATACTAGGAATAATTATGTCAGGATTATACACATCATCTTGATTTGACTAGAAGGTGTTTGATAAGTACATCCACTTTTGAACATTTATTTTTTTCACAAGTACTATAAAGTGTGTGTGTAACATCCTATCACTTGCAAACGAAACAAAAACCCAAACACGGCAAATGGTCCAGTTGTAGTAGTAATAATAATAATAATGGCTCCTTATAAAGCGCAAACAGATCCGTCAAAGAGATGCTCAATTTGTATGCAAGAGTTGGAAAGTAATCAAAGTATCCTCATAAATAAAATGAATCCATGTCATTGTCAAAAATATTTGTATTTATTTGTTCTGTCTGTGTTTTGTTTCTTGTATAATATATTTTATTTAAGCCACAATGTATGTACGATTGTATGGAGTTCATATAAGAGAAAAATCAGTGACTTACTTGGCAACATGAAGATCAACTTTGACATGGGAGACATGTTGAGAACATCCATGAATTATGAGTATTGTCTTCCTTCACCACTCAAGGCAGTACTTTGGTTCCTCAGTTAAATTTGAATCAGTTGTGATAAATTTGATACTTCTGACTTGTAAACCCTATCTCTGATGGATATAATTTAGAGCCAAAGTATAGTTTTGGTAAATATTAACAAATATAAATAATTCTTTGCAATTGTATGTTGAGATAGACCTAAATGATGTACCATTGCCCTGAAAATTGCTCACTCTGAAGCTCTTCCAATTTAAAAAAAAAAATAAATTACTCAAAATGCATACTGCTTCATGTTCTCCAATAATTTAAACATCACATTTTGTCACTTCAAACAATGTTCAGTGAGTTTGATTTTGTTTTCTGATGTCTAGGATGGCAATAGAATACTTTGTGAATAATTGCCAAAAAATTTTTGTCTGATTTACTGAAACTATACATGGGCTTTAAAGTAGGTTAGGAAGTTAGAATGCTTCTAAACTGAGAGTGTTCATGCTTTGTTTGTGCCGCAGGGTTACAATATCTTCTGGGTTATTGATAGTGTTATATGATAGCACCCTTTTGTATAGGGATGTGGCTTGAATGGTAATGTATTCAACATGTAATGGAACCCTTTGGAATGTTACTGTTTACCACCCTCTCTGTGCCCCACCCCCTTCAGATATGTTTTATGAATACTTGAAGCAAAATAATATCGTTTGAAATGTATATCCCTGTGTGTCTCACATTATTGCTTCATATAACAACTCAGTTTGTGGACATTTATTTAAATTGATGACTTGTAGTGAAGTATTGCTAGAATACATCTTGACAAACTCCTTGAAAGTATCTCCCTGGTAACAAAATATTAATTGTACAAATGCATGGGCAACTTTAGGAGAATATATACTTCTGTGTATACGTATGTGGATATAATCAACACCTGAAACCAGGCTTTTTAATATCAAAATTGAGTTTGCAAGTGTAAAAAATGTACTTCCTCAGAAATATGTAAAGTTATACAGAAGAAATGAATCTTTTGTTACATTGATGTCATATTGTACATATCAAATATAAATACAGCGAGGGAGTGATGCACTGAAGTCGTTTATTTATATTTTCGATTCAGCAACAAATCAGAGCCACTAATGGTAGAGCAGCTTCCGAATCACCTTTGTTTTCAACATTTCTGTATTTTTAAAGACGTTAATAGGAAATAATACACTTGTGCTGTCAGTACACTCTCTTTGACTGTAATATACAAAGTAGCATTATCATAAAAATTACAGGAAGTGTTTTATGATTGTAATGGATCGTGGAATGGAATCGATGGAGCCATACAGATGGGCTTGTTTTAATAAATGGCACAGAGTGGCCAAAATAAATAAACTGTGGATTATAATGTAGCAAACTGTTTGGATTGTTTCATTTGGATGTATTTTGTGTAACATTGTAAGGCATGTATTTATTTAGTAATAAGATATGAAGGAACTTGACTCAGTCTTCTTTAAACCTGGGATTTCTTAATTTTTATTAATTTTAATTTTATATTTGTTTA
>JZLH01S0598634.1:24934-40960 GCA_001188425.1 Eucidaris tribuloides
ATCGTGGAATGGAATCGATGGAGCCATACAGATGGGCTTGTTTTAATAAATGGCACAGAGTGGCCAAAATAAATAAACTGTGGATTATAATGTAGCAAACGTTTGGATTGTTTCATTTGGATGTGTTTCATGTAACATTTGTAAGGCATGTATTTATTTAGTAATAGATATAAAGGAATTTGACTCGGTCTTTTTTAAACCTGGGATTTCTTAATTTTTATTAATTTTAATTCTATATCTGTTTATTTAATTCTTGATTGATTGATTGATTGATTGATTGATTGATTGATTGATTGGTTAATTTTTTTCATTATCTTTTGGGGGTGGTGCTGTTGCTTGAATATTGAAATACGGCTATTGTTCCTTCAAAAATCAGGTCGGGGTGACCCCGACCGAATTTTTAGAAGAGAAAAAAATATATATGTACAGGGTAAAAAACGCAACGTGGTGTTTCCCCGTGTGTTCAAATCATAATCACTGGGTAGGGAAGATGGAAAATCCCATTCCGAAGAAAAATGATACCAAAATTTTCCATATTGGCTAAGTAATTTTTGTTCCAGATGCTTTTCTGTGACACTAGATCAAGGACATTTTAGTCATGATCCATGCAGAACAGAGAGCATTAGGTAGAATTTATGCACAATAATAATTGAACCCTGACATTGCTCCACATGAAAAGATTATAGAACAATCTTTCCTCGGCCAATCTATGCAATCTTGGCAATTGGTATCTTTTTTTTTTGGGGGGGGGGGTCCTCTCTCTTCTGGTGCCAGTGATTTTGATTCTACGGCGCAGAAAATATACCTTTGCATTTTGGAGCCACTCTGTATACACAGAACAAATCTAAACATTTACCGTACAAATTGCATTCGTGACGTGCACAATTTCAAACATATTAATTAAAAAGTGAGTTAACATTAGTCGTATTGCAAATGTTGATTGTTCTCAATTCACAAAGCGCAGGACCACGTTGCCATGGCAGCAGCATGTGCCAGCATGACAGGCTTACGGATATGAGACTGGGTACAGCCCATTCCCCACCCTCCAGCACAGCACGAGCGCAATCTCTTTTCTTGAAAGTATATTGTGTAATGTTATCATCAGAGATCGTGTCGGTGAAAATGTCACTATTACAGACATAAATACGGGAATCGACCTCACATTAATAAGACTCGCCTCACGAATTCAGTTAACATATTTTGTGTTTCACTATTTCTCAAGAAGCATTAATACTTGGCATTATTTGGCATGAAGAGTTATTCGTCATTCCATTTTGATCATTAAAACGACGGAAAACCTTGTCGGCGAGTCTTTATGAAACGAAACAAGTGCAACACCTGCCAAGCAACAGGATTATTCCATACCAGAGTTTTCTCGAGTGCTTCGATACATTAATAGAGAAACTTTATTGTACCCACCTTTGTATATACTTTTAAAAACTCGCGGTTTCTAAGGTTATCTGCAAATTTGACATTTACAGTCATCCTAAATAATACACGATTTGAAAGTACAATAAATGCCAACTAAACCTTTTTGTGAGATAATTGGTTATATTTTATGATCAAGAGAGTAAAATGAACGAAGGAGAAGAGGGGACATTTCAGATCCCATCAATCCAAATCCATTAAAATCTGTTTTAGCCTTATATTGTCTGCCTTAGCCCTTTTAGGTCCCATGGCCACATATGTTTTTATTATTATTATTATTATTATTATTATTATTATTATTATTATTATTATTATTATTATTATTATTATTATTATTATTATTATTATTATTATTATTATTATTATTATTATTATTATTATTATTATTATTATTATTATTATTATTATTATTATTATTATTATTATTATTATTATTATTATTATTATTATTATTATTATTAACGGTGATGAAAAATGTTAACTGAGCGGTTGAAACTTGAAAACGGTGTACTTATATAATTACAATCACATGAACTTTTATGCCAAATCCAATGTTAAAATTAATCATTCTAAACGAAATGCATGATGTGGTTTGACCAAGAAGTGAGTTAGTTCATCGCTAGCGTGCAGATGGTGGGGTGGTGGTTGGGGGACTCTGACCTCAATAAAATTCAAACGTAGTGTATCAGTATTCAAAATCGCGATATCATGAAGAAAGGGAACGTTAATTATCATTTCAAATTTGCCCCAATCCTATATGATCACTTTAAACTCATGTGCCAACAAACAACAATCAAACGGAAGTATTGTGTTTAAGGGATCACTATCCTACCCCTCAAATAGTAATAATTACATAGTTGGTTTATGTTTCCATCATCTCTGCTCCCTCCTGAAATGTGTTCGCTCATTACGCTATGAAGATTCATCTATTCGTAATGGTTTACTTCAATTTTATATAGACGCAAACAGTTCCACAAAGCCGTCAAGACGTCTTTTTAAAGGTCAATGCGGTGTGAAAGATGACAGGTGGTTAACTGCTCATTACATATTATTTGATAAAAATATCCTCCGCCGGCGACAAAAACTCACTCACAGGAGTTTCATCGACTTCATTGGTTACTAGGCAACGACCTCCAAACAACACCTGCCCGTTCACTTCCTTCATCCCGAGTCGATAACATCATGGCATTGATGGAGGTTGGATAGATGATATGATGCATGGGGAGGAGAGTAAATCAGCGCGCATTGACGCGCAATATTTCCTGTTACGGTAATAAAACGCAATTTCAGTAATTTGGGAAAATATTAGACAGTGAAATAATCATTAGATTAGGTACTTGGTTTTAACTGTCTCGTAATTTAACAATCTAAAACAAAAACAAAGAAAAAGAAAAATGGGCGACACAAAATTATCCTAAAAGTAATTTTACCAGGCGTAATTGTGTGGGAAAAAGTTACAAAATATATAATTATTAAATGTTTTAGGCCTATATATGTTTCTATCAGTAGATAGATCGATCGATCGATAGATAGATAGATAGATAGATAGATAGATAGATAGATAGATAGATAGATAGATAGACAGACAGATAGATAGATAGATAGATAGATAGATAGATAGATAGATAGATAGATAGATAGATAGATAGATAGATAGATAGATAGATAGATAATATCGTTTTATCTACCGTATATCTACTAGCATTGGGCAGATTGAATACATTTTGTTATCTGAATAAACTACTTACCAGATTACGCTTGCAGTTTTTTGATGTTACTCAGTTGCTTATTGGCAGAAGCATCGATCCGGGGGGGGGTGGGGTGGGGGTGGGGCAGGGGGAGATCGCCCCACCAATGAAAATATTGGGGGGCACACATATCGATTTGCCCCCACCCCAATAATTTTGACAACTTGAAAAATTCATCATATGCAATACAAGTATATGTTTAAAAAGCATTAGAAAACACTATAAAAGTATAAAACCATTAAACTTAGCATAAAATAGCGCATCAAATTGTCACATTTTCGGCGCGCTTTGCGCGCAAAATTCTGTATTGCATTTTCTAACTTTTTTGTTCACTTTTGCCCCCCCCCCCCAATCCGAAACATGGATCAACGCTCCTGCTTATTGGAAAAAATAACATTTGAGCTTTTATTTCAACATGTCTTTGACGTAGGTTTTTTGCACGATTTTTTTTTCCGTGTATTTGTCAAGGTTAAGTAATTAAAGTGGGTGTTATTTTCCCATAATAATACTCTTGTAAATAATTAAATATCAATTTCCCCATTTTAAATCTCATGACGTCGCGGTAATAACACGATTAGGTAAGTTTGATAAGATGACCGATGGATTTATACCAATCATCATTGCAATGTCGTCAGTTCCGGAAGTTTAGAAACGTTACCATGGCAACGAAGACCCACTCGCCGTCGTATAAGTCACTTCTTATCAGTGATCGGATTTGGCTTGGAAGCTATAAGTAGGCGTTCAGCGCTAATCGTTCGGTCTCTCAATTTATTGTGTTTACTTTTGGGGGGACATCCATTACTTTTGAGCTCGAATATACGTGAAGAAGTACACAAGCAAGCTATTTAGCTGAATGAGCTCATCTGTAAATTTCTAAATTGAGTCACAACTTCTGCATAGTTATTGCATTTTTTTTTCAGAACTCATGCCAACATTTCTTGGCCTTTCAGATGCGTTCACTTTGACAGCATGGAAAACATTATTGGATTCTAAAAAAATGGGAGCAGACATATTTATCAGATGGATTCGAAACGAATGTCAAGAAGATGGAGAACATCTTGGGTGAACGAACCGGAAGCTGATTTTATTTTTGAGAAGGTACAGTTATCTCCGTTCTCTAAGAATTTTGCGAACTGGATTATTTATCATCGCTTTTCTCGTTTGTTTACTTGTTGTTAATAATTTGGTTGTTCTTATGTAGATTATGAGACCCGCATTATGACTATGTACTTGAAAACTTTAAAAAAAAAATACTGAAATATTCACTGAGCCAAAGCAGTGCCAATTTGATATTATTGTTCAGAACCGTGTGAAAAGAATACAGAATTTTACGCGCGAAGTGCGCCAAAAAATTGACAATTTTGTATTTTTAATACATGTAGTATATTTTTATGCCATTAATGGTTTTATAGTGCTTTCCAATGCTTTTTTAAAACATATATTTGCATTTAATATTATGAATTTGTCAATTTGTCAAAATTATTGGGGGGGGCGCAAATCGATACGTTTGCCCCCCCCCCCCATATTTTCATTGGTGGGGCGCTCGCCCCCCTGCCCCCCCCCCCGGATCGACGCCTCTGCTAATTACAACAGAGGCACTAAAAGGCGCTCGAACGGTAGCTTATTGAACGGTAGCACTTAATTGCTCTTCACAGTTGATTTTCCCCATTCTACAGAATCAAAATAATGTTAAATCAGAAGGGGCGGGGTGTTAAGTTGTTAAGTATATCTAATCTATCATCCAGTTGGGTCCACCATTTTAACTAGTGTGACCAATTAAATAATGCAACATTAAGAAAAAAACGTTCACTTCTTACCATTTGAGCTGTAAAAGTGTAAGAAACACTGCACAGTTTAATGTGTAGAATACAGGAGCGCGGCCGTCGGAAAAGTATTTGCAATTATTTTCCAAACCGCATGCATAATGTGAGTATATATTGGGAGGGCGATGGGGTGGGGTGGGGAGTGACTACAGGCCCTGGGTCGCGATGGAAAAGGCAAAATATTCGAGCAGGAAGCTGATTCAAATTCCTCAAAGGTAATTTAAGGTATTTGGTGAATTTGGACCTTTAACTGTTGGTCTGGACATATACCGTTTGGAGATGAAGGCCTATATTTGTGCCTTCCAACATTAAGAAACCACAATCGAATAATCCTAGTAGTTAAGTCCCCCTTTTTAAACTGATAAAAGGTGTTCTTTGCTTTTCTTTTTTATTTGTTAATTATGCTTTATTTCATATCGACCCTCTTTCTTTAGACATCGAGCATATCTTCAAATGTCAAAGTCGAAAAAGAATGACATAACATGTATACTTGAACGTTGATTTGAGTGGTTAGAAATAGTTGTTTTTTGGTGAGAATAAAAACAAACTGAATCCTCTTATTTTATTGAAGTTATAACACATCGAGTTCACCTTACTCTAAAAAAAATGGGTCCCTTTCTGACCCTTGATATTTAAAAGAAAACCTTCATATCCTTACACATGACCACAACAAAACACGAAAACAAAACAAGGCAGAGAAAAACAAAACAAATCAAACAAAACAAACAAAAAGCAGAACAAATCAGATATGAGCCTATATATATATATATTTTTTTTTTTTTTACAATGATCACCACCTCTGTTTTCCCCGCAGTGAAAATGTGACAGTCATTTCAGTATTTGTCCTAGAAATTGTGCTTGTGGTTTTTCCCGGGTTTTTTTCATACTACAAGCAAATTTTTCACTGGTACAGAGAATAATCTCCACGTATCCTTAAATTCAAAGTTATCAAGAATGAAGAATAGGTACTTTTCACCCACAGACGTAATCTAGTACGTCTGTGTTTTCACCCCCTCCCCCCCCCCCAAAAAAATGTTGACATTGGCCCTTCAATCACTTGAGAGGGCGTCCCACTCGAAATGTCGAAATTGCCGAAAGTACGCGTTCCTGACAACCGACTGACGACAAACTTTCACAAGTTAGTTTGTTGAGTTTGCGAACTTTTTTTCCTTATCGAAGACGAAATCATGTGGTTCAGGTGAATTATCCACGAAGATTCCTGATAGAAGTCTTCCAGTTTATCTAATCAATCGTCTTCCATCATGTCAGAGCCCAGAACTTCCACGCGCCGTCACCGGTGCTGCCACAATCACGGCGAGTCCAGGGCCGGTGTTCCCCGAAGCTCCCGGGTAGGTTCTCCGTGGGTGGTGGGTAAACAATCAGTTCCTCTGTTTGTGTTCGCGTATGTCTGCATACAAGTAATCGATATGCATACAGGTCAACGTATCAGCAAAATTTATACGTTAAAAGAAGTGGGGCAATCCTTGTGGGGATAAATACATTCATGAAGTAATATAAAGAACATGCTTGTTTTAACATTGACCAGACAAGAAGATTGAAAATCGGACAAGATTTGACTGACAATGGGTGAATGATTGAGAATGCAGACCAGAAACTGAAACTAGAGAAAGTTTGAATAAATTCCATTGCCAATGAATGATGTAATGTTAGGATCTTGTCCATGATCTTGGTGGCTGACATGGACTAAAGAATGGGAAAAAGATTGGCAACTATTTTGTGTTTTAAAGAAATCAAATATTTGTTCAAAGACAAAGGCATTGTATAACAATGTTTCCATTTTAAAAAATCTGAGCTACATGATTCCCCATGCTACCAGTGAGACTAGACTATGATACGGTCTAAAAATTAAACCCTAAAAAAATTGCAGTTCAGAACGGTCATTAAGTGCTTTAAAAAAGTGAAAATCATTGAGAGAATTCCAGCTTTCTCCCATAGACTGCTGTGTTGCAGAATTTCGTATCTGCCGAGAATAATTAATGTGCCAATTTGTATATTGATTATTGTACTAGTGATGGCATAACTGTTCAAACTTCCATGTTCTAGCATGTTTATTTGTCCATTCAAACACTGTGAGATATGTCAGATAGCAAAGTTCAACAATTTTTTAAACGGCCGGTCTTCCACAGTGTTATATAGCATCTTTAAAATATAACGTAGATCTAGATCTAACATTGGCTCACAATCCCCCAACATTATTTCAATATATTTGTGAAAAAGCATCTGCATGTCCTGTATCTATATTTCTCACAGTAAACTTTAGTTACTGTTAAATTTTCAGATGTTAACCCCATATGGAGATCCAGTGTAGTCTGTCCTCTGTCTTCACATTTTATTCTCATACTGGGCCTTGTACTGTTCAAAATGGAAATGGCACAACTATATAACCGGGCAACTTCTTAACTGTATAGGTTCCCTACATTGTACGAGGACTTGTACACAAGTTCAACAAAAATGTCAGAACTCAGAATTTATTTTTTTGTCAATTGATTAATGTGATTTTGAATCAGTCTGCAAAAACGGCACTTATTTGCATTGCAGTGAAGTTCTTGTTAACAGCATCAGCCTCATATATGAAACAACTTTCTGTATCTACACTATACACTACATTAGTGGTCATATAGCCCTCATTCTATCGTGGGACGTTTTGGATGCGTTTGCTTTATTCATGCATACCAGTTGTAAGTAAACATACTTATTGTAATTGACAAACCCAGTAGCTAGCGAAGTTTTGTTTTTATTGGTAAGATAAAGTCCTACACAGGTTATGCCTTGGATACTTATTACTTGGTTGTTGTCAGAGTCTTACCTCTGAAAAAATGTCTGATACTTGAAAACTATTTATATTATCATCGTTATGGTACTATTCTGTGTATTAACTAGTAACTATTGCCCCCATAATCCTATAAGTGTGAAAAAGGGAGATTTGAAAAAAAAATGAATCAAGCTATATGTCATCAAGCTTAGCTTTGCAGTTAGTATGGTCCATTCTCTCTCACAATTATTATTGACATTTGTATATATGAATTTGTACTTTTTTTATCATGTAATGAACTTTACTTATATCATGTCATGTAATGTTTTTAAATGAAGAGAAGAAATAAAGTTAAGTAAAGTTGATTTTAAATCTGTCCACACATTTTCACTATTTGTATGGCACAGAATATGAGCAAAACACAAAATCTTGATTTTTTACTTGGTTTTTGGACCATTTTTTGTCACATGACCAATTATTGATTTATAATTTTAATCAATTTTTCTCAAAAAAATCATTGATTTAAATCACAATTTAAATTACTTGATTTACATATAAAATCTGCTAGCTGTGATATGTCACTGAGCATATGTGAGCCGAGCTATCAGTTCTAGATACATACATTGCAAGTTGCAATTAGTGCCTACATGTAAAGTTGATTATTTTGACAATGTTCTGGAGTCAAGGTGATAAAATTCCGTTAGTAACTATTTTTTTCCTCCCAAAGACTAATAAAGCCACCAAAACTACCAAAGCCAAACCATCCAGCAGAAAGAGAGGAGCATCTCCGGAGGGGCATCGACCATCATCACAGCAAGGATTCTTGGACCAGATCGTCACAGATGAGAAGGTCTTAGACCAGTTAGACCTCGGTGCCATCAGTATTGTGGATGAGAGGGGTGATGCTGATACCCTCTTTGTGAGACGGAAGTCACCTCGGCAAGATGTCAAGTCGCCTGGTTTGCAATCGTCGACACGACCCAAGACTGCCTCACCCAACAGGTAATCAGGTCTTTTCTGTATTTCTGCCTAAATGTAAGCAGCAGTGATTACTTTTTAACCCACTGGCTACACCAGATGTGCCCTGTGTTAACTCTATGGGGTTTTCAGTATCTTGGAGACAATGGGTTAAGTTTGTCACAGGTATTTTGAATACAAGTAGTTCAAAATATAATTCATATGATGAATCAAATTAATTTAGAGTAAAACCTTAAGATAAATGGTTTGAAATTTGGTAGCTCCAACATATCATGATTTCATTTTTAATTTGGTTTTTAAACTATACCCTGTCAATCTTTGGCTGGACTAGACTTTATGCAAGCAGTATAAATCTCAAGTCAGCCTTGTTGGTTCAGCCATCAATCTCAGACACGTTTCAATATCTAAGTGACACAATGGAGATATACTCAGCACTAAAATTTACTTCCCGCTAAAATGGCTAATAAGTTAACATGAGTGTCACTTTATTAAAGTGTCCCTTTTAACAGCACTGAAAGTAGTAATTTTGTAAAGTTATTATTCTGCTAGTCTCAAGAGCTCTGCTTTACCTTAGCAGTGAATAAATATATTGTTAATTTTCAGGCCATATATGTGTTTATAGTAAATAGTGTATTTATAACACAGTTTGTGATTGGCTTAATTGGTATCACGCGTCATTCATTGTTGACGTTATAGGGACCGGTCGTGCACTATAACTTTTTTTGCATTTGCAAGAGAAATGAAGAGGCAATCTCGTGACTGGAGATAAGTCATTCTTTTCACCTTTGCTATCGTTTTTGAAGCCATAATTTTTCTAACGAAGCGTAGGAAAGTCTTTAGAGACGTGTTTTGGTATAAAGTCCAGTGCTTGCACCATTGTTCATACAAGATGAGAAACTGTTTCAATTTTAGGAGATAAGAAATTGAGAAACGCTGTCGCTGTTGATAGTTTGCGTAATGTATGCGCAAAATTCAGCGCGTATTCCCTATTGCAGCACAGCACTCGGTGCGTTAACGCGATGATACGCTAACGCATTCCGGGGTCACTGACTGCACTTGCACGCGCTGCACTGCACTGCTCCATGATGCAGTGTTCAGTTTGCCGTGTTGACTTTACCAACGCCACGATAAAAATTATTAATGTTATAAATACACTTTATTTACTATAATAAATGGGGTATGTTATGTCGTGCACTATCCTAGACTATATGAACTCCAAATGCATAATCTAGTATAGTGCACTCCACATCATACACCATTTATATAATATTGTGTTTTAGCCATAAGACTATCTGATTTCAAATTTGATAATGGTATTTCCAAATGTTAAATATTACAACTTTATTCATAAATGGTTGCTTGGATGAATATGTAAAACAATTTACAGTAAAATGCATTATAACCTTGGTTCAGGAGGAAATCTTCCAGTCGCAGTCCAAACTTCCGCAACCAAAGTAGTCCAAGACCTGCTAATTTGGCACCACTCAGCTCCACCCCTGCCAGAACATGGAGTGCTCCACAACCACACACAGAGGTAGATGGGAGGAGATCCAGCTTGGGAGATTCCATTGCTGATGAGAGGCGAGAGAGCATACCATGGTCTGTGACTGAGGTGCCAGATGATGGAACTATTGTAGATTCACTAGATACAAGAGATGCCGTGTTCATGACGCCAGGTAGAACATTTGACTAGGATTTGTGCTTTTTCTGTAAGAGTCCAAAATTGAGAATATTTGATGTAGGTAAATACAGAACTCAATTCAAATGTTCTGAAGGAAATTAGTTTGTAAAATTCTTTAGATAAGTTTTAAGGAAATTACAATCCTATGTGATAGTACAAGAAGTTTATGGTTATGACAAAAACCTCTTGTTTAGGAGATGATCTCTTGTTAGATACCCCTTACAAACAAACTAACGAACACATATAGCTGGAGCATTTTCTATGGCCAGGCCTGTCCTATGGAATGATATTTCCAATACCACCAAGAAATATCTATCTTCAAGATGTTATTTACAACTTGTTTCTATCACTTTGGTTGCTTGGCTAAACATTCAGGTGTGTCAACCAGCGACTGGATTATTTTGTATTTATGTGTATAACCTTTCAAAAAACATATAAATTTTCTGAAACAAATCCAAATGTTATTGAGACATGAAAATTCACCTCATTTAGTTGGTTCAATGTGTCTTCAATTAACAAAAATATCATTCATAGGAATTTCAGTGATGTTTATCATTCAAATTAAGAGGAATGAAATTCATTGTCTTCTCGGTGAACCAGTGCGCCATTAGTACCCCATTGAGGTTACAAATGGGCGAGGTGGTGCACTGTCAGTACTCACAGTGTTAATAGTAAGTAAAATTTCATCATGTTGGAGCATACTTGATGGTAGTACTTTGAGATCTTGAATAGAAACACTCTACATCAACCCATTATATTGTCATAATTCTCTTCATGAAACAGAAAACCTGACTATATCCTCCCTGTCGAAGGAGATGGAAGATGAGGAGGAGGAGAAGCCAGAACGAATCTTAAAGGATCCCATCCGTGACATGATGACTGGTTCTGCTGAACAGGATGTGGATTATGATACTGATCTGGAGGAAGACTTCCCTGATAGTGAGTTATAGCAATTATTTCATGTTTATTGTCCCATGTAAAATTTAAAGTTTGGGATTTAAATCTTTTGGAGCTAAAGTGGATTGTGTAAAATATATGTGCTGACAATTACACTCCTGTAGTATATTGATACAAATTGATGCAAAAATAAAACAAAAATGTTTATAAAAGGAACATTGCTTTAATGCAATCTTATAAAATTCCTAAATGCATAAGTTGTATAATCATTATATTGATAGTTCTTCATAATATATAAGTAACCTACATGTATGTGCCGTCTGTGACAATATGTTCAAAAGATTGTGGCGATTGCAACAAAATTTGTGTTTTTGCAAACAAATCTAATCACATATATCCCAGATTCTATTGAATTATTCATCGTAATTATAGTTTGTGAAATTTTCAATATGATTAAAGACGTATTTGTGGTTGATTTCTATGTAGAGCCAAAGACTCCTTATGACCCTGCAGGCAGGAATGTGTATGTGGAGAAATGCAGAGAAGAGGGTAAGTTGGGGATGAATGTTATGTTCATAAATGCGACCCAGTCTATCAAAACCAGGCCCTTGATGGCAATTCATATTTTATAGAAACTGGATTTAAAAGAGTGAAACACCCATTGAACAATGCATAAATGAAAAATTTAAATTGTTATAACTTTCCTTATTCAATTTTTGTGAATTATGTATCAAATGTTGCTTATTATATGTTCTATCTAATACTGCGATAATTTGAATGTTCATACAGTAACTGTCATCAGTTACCTGGTTTTGCTAGATCCTGTCGCAAATATGCCTATCATCTTGTACTAAGAATACTATTTTGATATTTAAGTTAGTTATTCTCTTATCATGATACAGTGATCATTGTCATTAAGTTGACTTATCTTTTTTTAATTATCATTTGTAGACCAATAAACTGTATAAACAGTCAAAGACGTACAATTTTTAAAAGTTTCCTATTTTGCACTTCATTGCAGAGTTGATTCATTATATAGGTCATTTGCCATTAAGTAGCTGACTATATCATAAAACAGGGTGTTTCATTTTTATCCATTCTAAACTGTAAATTATTTTTTTATCTTTTAGGTAACCTTCAATGAATCAAAGAAAAATTCCATAGAAAACAACAGTTTTCTCGGGGTTAATGAAAGAAATGCCAGCACTGAAATAAGTACCATTTTTTTTTATTATCAATACCTTTTCTTATTGAATGCCTTTTATTAATATTTATATTATTTTTATTTTATTTATCAAGGAATTGACCCAGCATCGTATGTCCTCAGACATTTAGCAGATCAATCGTTTCAGCTACGCCACAGATATTTGAACATTCAGAATGTCGTTCCACTGACTTTAGCCATGAAGGTAAGAAAAACATCTCATACAAATGTGTAATTCTTGAAATCACATAATCAATTTTGATTATGTGATAAGAATCTTAAAGGTTAGTTTGGGAAATACTCAAAATCAATTTTATGTTTTTCTAACATTCAGTCAGCCTCATTTATTTAGTATTTGTCTTGAAATTTGAGTCAGTCAGATTTGTTTTTGGAAAATTGTTAGTGTTGCCTGTCTGTTCATTGATCCGTTTGTACTGTTTCATTCTGGTGAACATTTGAGAAAGGAATGAAGGGAGGGATGTCAACCAAACTTGGTACATGTCATTACAAACATGAACTGATAATATTTGGAGGTCCTTGCTATAGTGTTTTAATGTAGGTCATTGTGTAACAACAATGTATTCAAAAAGGAAACAAGGATTTGCAACAACCATGATTGACTACAGATAAAGGAACCAATTAATAGGTGGGGTCAAAGATCAAAGGTCATTGCAGTTTAAAGCATTGATAATCCAATATCTTGGAAAAGAAAAAAAATGTATTTTCACTTAACTTGGTAGACAAATGATCTACTAAGATTTTAGTCTCTGTCTATCAAATGGTGGCGGCCCAACATTTTTTTTATTGGTTACTTTGAGGTCAAAGGTTACAAAATTTTGTATGTATGACTATGAGAAAGAAACAAAAGTTGAAGTTGAGACATAAAGTGTGACACTTGATTAACAAGGGGCTTAATTTGTGGAGAAAGGTAAAGGTTTATTCATCAACTGTAAATCAGTTTTCTCCCAATATCTTTTTCTCTTTCAGAACAATACACTCATTGAAACATTAGATTTATCAGACAATCACCTTGAAGAAGACAGTGGAGTAGCCATAGCCTCTATGCTGGAAAATAATTGCAGTATCACCAAATTAGTAAGTTAACCAGTGTATTACAAGGCCCATGCTTCCTGTACTATGGGAGATGTAGTATATATGCAATCTGTGACCACAGAGGCTATTCAACAGTCACAAAACATAATGACACAAAAAACGGGAAACATGAATTAAAGATGGTATATCTTGCTTTTATATGAAGTGTTTGGATAAACAAATTAGAATGACTTTCATCCTGGAGTTTTTTAATCATTTTATTAGGGTTTGATTATATTGATGAAATGGGTAAACAAGAAAACCAAATTCACGTATATCTATTTTGAAATCAAGAATAGGTGAAATAAAATGTCTTGTTCAACCAGCCGTTGTGTTCATATGCCACATAATTAAACATAAATCCCACATATACAATTAAACAATAATTGTTTTTTAAGACGTATATATTTGTATGTAGAAGTAGTAGTAGTAGTAGTAGTAGTAGTAGTAGTAGTAGTAGTAGTAGTAGTAGTAGTAGTAGTAGTAGTAGTAGTAGTAGTAGTAGTAGTAGTAGTATGGTGTATTGGGAGTGAAATAAATGAATAATTATGATTAAAGCGGGTTTTTTCAAGCTACAACCATGTATTGTTGGAAAGACATAATTTTTGGTTCAAAATGCTCTAGCTATCATCATGGAGCATGCGGGCAAGAACAATTGAAACTTCGGTAATATTATTATCAGACAGAAAAAAACATGGATTTTTTACAGCAACAGAAAACAATGGGGGGCAATTGTCAATTTTTTCGCAACAGAAAGAAACAATGTCAATCAAGTAATTATCGTGAAAGAAATTACAAAAAAGGAATTAATGAATCTGTGAAGTAAAGCTAATTGAGAACAACCTGGCGCAACATGGACAATTATTAGGAATGCTCTGTCTTGTTAGGGAACGTTGCGAAGATCAAAAGTGGCAGAGAGGTGTTTGAAAAGAACTTAAACAATAAGCAGTTGATGCATAGGAACAGGTAAAAATTGAGCTATGGGGAAAGGGCCGAAACAAGTAAAATAATTAAAACCACACAAGTCAAGAATGAAGGACATAAAAAATAAATGTTTTCTTTTTCATCCCATTCAGGATCTTTCACAAAATTTGATCCATACCAAAGGAGTGGCAGCCTTCTCCAACATGTTAGAAACAAACTACACACTGAAAACTCTCTGTCTAAGAGGTAAGAACAAAAACTATACTGTCAACTCCTCTGCTATCACTTTTCATACTTAAAACCATTTGATTTTGTGGGATTATTAAATGCTTGTCTCCTCCTCCTCTTTTTCATCATCCTTCTCCCTGTCCTCCTTCTACATGTACAAGAGTCTTAATAAGTTTTGAAAAGCAAAGAAATTGTGTTTTTAAACAAACTATGATATCAAAATATATGTACCTCTAAAGAATTATATATTTCATGTGCTATCATAGGCCTACTGATAATTATTTGGGTTTGCATCAAACCAGATAGGAGTGATTTTGTTGTAATTATGGAGAGCTACTTGAAATTTGTATTTTTTTTTTAAATCCCCATTGCTGCTATTTCGAAGGAACCATCTGTTGATATTCCTCTTTTGATCAAATACCATGATGAAGTAATATTAATTTGGAGAATTTGGTATGTTAAGTTATAAATCCTTATGATGTGTTGACCAAACTTCATCATATTTTCTTTTCTTTTAAGTGTTATTTGTATTCTTTTTACTTCTGAATCAATGGGGGAGGAGGGAACATCGCCCTTATGGCTCCACTTATGGTAATCTCATTTGCCTGCCATCTATTTTGATATCATTTCCTTTGATTTTATTTCTAAAAGGAAATCACCTTACTGACAAGGACACCATCACCTTAGCCGAAGCACTCCGAAACAACTCAACACTGACAGAACTAGACCTGAGCCACAACGAGCTGGGTGAAATGGCTGGGGTTCATCTTGGCTCAGGATTGGTAAGTAGTCTAGATGACCCTGGGTGAAGCACTAAGAAATAACTCCATATAGACCTCAGCCACAATGAGCTAGGGGAAATGGGTGGGGTTCATCTTGGTTCAGGATTGGTGAGTGGTCTAGATCACAAACTGCTCTTATCACTGTCATCCAGCCAGGTAATATGGTGCGGAACAGGGTCACTGAGAATAACGTCCTTTAATGAACAAACTGAGGAGGACACCTGTCTCATTAGTAGAAGTGTAGATTTGTGAGCATCAGAAAGGTATACCAGAAGCAATGGTCAGAGTGATGATGAGTTTGTATGAAGGGGCTAAAACAAGAGTTAGAGTTGGGTCAGAGTTATCTGAGGAATTCGAGGTGAAAGTGGGAATGCATCAAGGTTCTGTGTTATTGCCACTGATTTTTAGCTCATCCGGCCCGAAGGGCCCGATGAGCTTATGCCATGGCGTGGCGTCCGTCGTCCGTCC
>JZLH01S0598637.1:16014-31501 GCA_001188425.1 Eucidaris tribuloides
CATAAGGGCCCAAACTAGGTTACTTTCTAACCACAAGCCCATTTGTAACCAAACTTGGGTGGCAGATGCGTAACAGGGACCTCAATGTAATTTGGGGTCAAAGGTCACATATATAGGTCAAAGGTCAAATGAAGTTAAATGTTTCTTTGGTTGTTATTGGCCCATTTGTGAGTAACTTGGATGGTAAATGCTACATGTATAGTGACCTCAAGAGAATTTAATTAAACTTGGAAAAATCAGCTATACATGTATGGCAAGGGGATGCAAAGTTTTCCAACTGGTTCATTTGGCTATGTGGGTGCCTAGATATCAGGCTCCAAGGGCCAAAACTATACGTATAGCTGATGTTTTTTCTATGGGTACCATAGAGAGTTTGCGAGAACTCGGGTGAGCGTCGTGCCCCCCGGGGCTCTTGTTAAAGATGGAATGCCATTTAGTTTGTATTGCACTTGTCATTTTCGTAATTGTTGTGTATTTGCCACTTTTGTACAGCACTGTGCAAATTATCCAATCTTAACCCATTAAAAACTGTTTGATTTCAATTCAACACACCTCCATTAGACCCCAGCCAGATATACACTATCTCATGCTTAGTCCTCAATGGTTTTATTTAAAATCAATTTATTCTATTTAATGTGTCTACCTGACATATGACGTCAACTACACCTTTATTTATGATATCTTGATATAAATCTTTCAATTACCATTTAGGGTTTCTTTCGACGGAGTCTCCAGGATAATGGCACATACAAGTGTTCGGGAAATGAAGACTGTGTCATCACCCCTGCCACACGTAGTGTGTGTCGCTTTTGTCGTTACAAGAAATGTCTGGCTGTCGGAATGTCACGGTCAGGTAAATAATTTCCGAACCAATCTCAGACCCTTTAACACAATTAAAATTTAGTTGTTACAAGCATAGCCACCTCTTAACTTATGAACAGCAAATAAGAAAAAATAATAATAATTACATCTACTTCAAAGATTGTGATAATTTGTTATGTGTAGTTATCTGTCCTTTATTACTGTAAAGCACTGTACTTCAGGAAATTGATGCTACAAAACTTTCTGCCAACACAAATGATATAGCAATTATCTGTTGAAAATTATGTGAGGAGTGAGGTTGTGAGATTGCAATTATGAGGGGATATAGAGTAGGGTGGATAAAGTTCAATGAGCTGGCCTCAATTCTAGTTGGTAAAATGCTTGTGTAAGATCAGGAATGGTGTATGACCCAGAAACTTGGAATGTGAGGACAGTAGAAGAAGGGATTTTTAGGAGAACTGAAAGAGCAATGATATGGAAAATCTGTGGGTTAAAACTGTGAATTAGAATACCAGTGAGCTCATGAAAAGTTTGGGTCTGGATGGAACCCATGTAAGTAGTCACGAGAAAAAGGTTGAGATGGATGGATCTGGAAGTGGATGACATTTGGGAGAGGGGAAGACCAAGATCTATGTAAAAGAAATGGTGAGGAGGGAAAGTGGGAGGGTTTGGCTAAAAGAGGAGGACGCTCAGGATGTTAGAAAGGGAAGAGAGGGAGTGTCGTCAAGGTGTGAAGTCAGAGGTCCCTCGTAAGAGGGAAGATGCTAATTTTAGTGAAGGATGATGATCATGAAGAGCAATGCACGGTAGTTCGTAGTTGGTATATGTTCATTGTAGGATGTTCCTCAGGAGAGGGAGGCGATCTCTGTTTTACCTGTTAGAATAAAGGAATTTCATGATCATTGACGTAGGTTAAATTTTGACTTGATTGGTCACCTTATGTCCCACTTACATGTATCATGTGATTGAGCACTATGATCAATCTTTACTCAATGATACTTTGGTCATTAAACAGGTATAAGGCGTGGAAGGTATCTGAAGTCAGAGAAAGCTGCCCATGGTAGAAGCACAGCCTCTGGAGATACATCAGGTACCAAAAGCTCACAAGTGCTCCAGCGCGATCAAGGTTTGTCAGGTGAGGTAACATCAGCACATGCACCTGCTACTTCAGAGAATGTGGAACGGGAATGCACTGACCCTTCTGAAAGTGTATTCTCAAGTATTCTGACCTGTGATCCAGATGATAGCCCTAGTGTTACCACCTGTCAATCATCTCCAAGTGCATGCAGCATAAGTAGTGGTTACTCATCAGTGGATACTATTACGGACAGAGGCATTCCCATTGGTACACCGGGGGATTCATCTGTCCATACACCCAAGGAAAATACTGGCTTGGACTTCATTCTTCCATTTTCAATCAGCCCAAGTGAACTTGTAGACACCAGCAGTGTTTCACCCATACCAAAGAAAAACTTGCAAAGCGACGATGAACATCATGTTGCTCCCTCCGTTCTAGACTGTCGAGTGGCTGTGGTATCCCCAGCTTGAAGGACACAAGTATCAAAATCTCAGAAGATTCCAAATCATTTGCATTTGGAGACATTGCAGTTGCAAACAAACAGGAGGGTTCTTCTATAGTAACAGAACAGAGCCAATCCAGCAACAGTGCAGACAGATGTCAGTCTTTGAAAAGTGATCAATATGTCTACAATCACATGGCAGGAGAAGTGGATGATGAAAGTTTGGCCTTCTTGGATGATGAAGGAATATTGGATGTGAGTGATGCTGAGCTCTGTGATGCTCTGCTTTGGGACTTACCCTCAGCTGTCACTCAAGACCTTACTGCCTCAGAATTGGATGTGATTGCAAGGACGTCTGACATGAAAACAGAGAGTTCTTTAGTGATGCAGAAGAGATTGACAGAACATAATGTGAAGATTATCTTATCATCCCTTCAGAGCGTAAGATCCCGTATGGCCTCGCGGGCTGAGGGGGAGACAGGCCACTGGCCCTAGCTACACTCCAGGCGTACCGGGATGGCGCAGCCCTCGCCGATCCGCACAGGCCGGTATCACGGGGGCGGTAAGCGCGAGTGAAACCGTGACGTGCGCTGGGAGCGTGACGTATTGATGTACATACGTAGTAATACAATAGTTATTATGCGTTGATCAGGTACCAATTTATGAGTCAGACTCTGTAAGTGAATCATCCATTTCATTATATCCAGAATCGTTACCTCAGTTATCACCAGAGTTAAGTGCAAATTTGCCTGATGAGGTGGATATCACTCAGCAGCTGGAATCATGGTATGCAATAGCCGTAGATTCTTTTTCGCAGTATGCCTCAATGTCAACCAATCCACTGAACACAACATTGAAAACAGTTCAGCAAGCTGAGCAAAATGATCCTCTTCCAGTACTGCAAGACACTGATATACCTTTGGAAATAAAGGGGGGAGAAACAGCAGTTCAATCATTTGGAAAGACAGAGCAATATCCTCCCTCTGAGTCTGCAGTAGTAAAGACAGGACCAACTTCACAGATGGGTTCACATTCAGCAAGTGGGATAAAACGTTCGGTGGATGAGGCTATTTCTGGTTCTGGGGATATGACTGAAAATCCCAGTGTATCAGTTCCCTTGTTGCCAAAGGTTGAGGTTAATCCGTCTTGGAAAGCAACTTTTGACCGTGACCCACAGTCAGCAGGGTTTCAGGATCCATATGATACTGCTCATGTAGCAAATGATGGTGACTCGTGTGACGATGCAGACAGAGTGTCGGCTTACTGTGCAGAGCTGTTGAAGGGAGTGCGGTACAACGAGCTGACTGATAAGATTCTCTCTGACAAGAATGAGGCTGCTCTGTTGGAACAGAGTAAGTCCGAGACCAGTGCGGATCGAGTGAGCATCATCTCTAATCTAATGAACGGTTTTACTGGATTTGTGGCTTTCATTGATTCTCTGAAAAACAACACAGACCTACGAGAATGTGCAGAATATGTAAGTTCAGGATGACCTGTTATACATAATACTGGTAATAAGCGTGTGTGTTTGTGTCATGTGTCACAGATATAGGTCTGATTGTGACAAGTAATGGACATGGGAATAGCAGCATTCTGAATTCCTGTGGCAAGTCCTTCTCCCACAATCTAATGATTGCAATCATATACTTCCTCTTTCATGACCAAACACAGAAATTGACCCACTTAGGAAAGTATAGTGTAATTAGTATTGCCACAAACATGACTGAACACAGACATTTGGAACAGAATTGGGATATATGGCTTGTGTGCCAGCAATACCAAAGTCATGCTCAATACTTCCTTGAGGAAATTTACAGGGAAGGGTTGTGTGGAAACGTATATTTCTGTTTTGGAATACACCTGAAAAAAAAAAACTAGGGGTATTAACCCACTGGGGATGGCGGGTGTGTACAGAAGCCAGTAGATCTCACAAACAGAGACAAGTTTCTACATTTTCTGTGGTAAAAATGTGTATTTGGCGTGTTGAAACCATTTGTAGGCACTATAACCTCATTTTATATGAAAGGTTCAGCATATTTTGGGGCCTTTTGTGGAAGATTTTCTCTGGATAAGAGATGTACTGGGCTTCTGTACAAGCCTGTCGTCCCCAAGGGGTTAAGCAGGTTTTATCTATCCTGATCTTAAACTGGGGAATTTCCTCAAATGATAATGATTATCAGCAGTGTTACAACAGTTGTTGAAGTAAATATTTTACAATCTCAATGCATGCATACCATTGATGGACAACAACTTATATGAAGGAATGCATGCACATATCACCACACCCTGTGGCGTACCTCTTTGTTATCACCTGTTGTTTTTCTATCCCATAAGATTGATCTTGTATCCCACAGGACTGAAAGAATAAAGACCAACTAAAGATTTATTTTATTTATTTGTTGCTGTAATCAAGTTAAAATATGACACATTTTCAGAACTTGATGTCCTGTGTGTGTTGTACTCAGATGGTGCGTGACAGTACTGTCATATATATATAGTATACTTACAACATACGGGCACTGATCTCATACACCTTCAGCATAATGACCGATTATTTTGTTCATATGTGCAGTTGACGAAACATCCTGAGTGCAAGTCTGGAAGGTACTGGGATAGATACCTGGCGATTGGTTCTGAAAGATATATAAAAGTCGTGCAGCTGATAAAGAACATACCAGGTACTGTGTCCTTTCCTGATCTTTGTATAATTTGCTCATGACAAAGTCACAAATCTCATAACGACAAACTTTCAATGTTCATCTAGACGTACATGTAGGTGAATACAAAACATTTTGAACCAGTAGTAATTTGGGTAGTTACTTTATATTCCTCAGAGATTCCAAAGGGAACATTAAAAGTTTGCCGGAGTGTGGATCTTTTTAGTTTTTGGATGTGGAATTGTAGGTTTTGTTGCATACCTAAGAGGGTACTTTCACCTATTTCTACATGCATTACTAGTATTCCTGTATTTAATTGAGCATTTGGGTACTTTCATCATATTGTACATGTAATTAGCATTACAGATGCTTGTAGAATAAACAAAGTATACTTAAGCTAATTGGTTCCCGGGTTCAGGTTCCAGACAAGCCCTCAAATTTTGATATGATGCCTTTACAACCAAAAGGAATCCCACACAAAATAAAGAGATTCTAACACAAAAGAACTTTCACACAAGAACTTTAACTTTGCCTGTATGCTGGAAATCCCAGACTTGCCATAAATTTCCGGAAAACTTTCATCTTTTTGGAAAAATGTGGAAATCTGGTAATTTCCGAAGAAATTACATAATGAGATTCCTTTTATCATCTCACCTGGGCCAAAGGCTGAAGAACTACTATCGTGATTTCTTTTTGTGTGTCATCCATTGGGTTGAAGAGGACATTCATTTCAATGAGTTGCTTACTTGCAAGTGTAGCATCTTCATGTTTGGTTGTGTGATATGTGAATAATTGTCATATAATGATAATAATAATAAATTGATATAAGTTATGATTCATCCAGGTAAATTTCAACAACAATAATTTAAATCAGTTCAACTGGACTTACGTTTGAATCTGATGAGAACGTTTCATGTCCTATCCAGGACGCTTCGTCACCTCATCTGAAATGTTGGCGGGAAATTAGCGTTGTTGCAAGTCTGGTCAGACGCACTATCAATGATGTTGTTTGGATTTAGACGTCAAGGAATCTTCTGGATTATAGCACTGTACACCAGGGAGAGCTAATGACCCAGTTCCCTCACCCTTGTCAAGAGTAGAGTTCTCAGCGTTACCGTAAATGGCTTCATGGACCCCCTCTCAAACTAACGAGACCCTTTGCGCAGAATGAGCACATCCTTGTCCTTGAAACCATGTTTTGAAGTGTTTATGTGAGAGTAGACTGCAGAATAGATGTTTCCAGCTTGCGATGTTGATACAACCGTTTGTGAAGCAGCTGCTTGGTTTCGCCAATATAGTTTTTTTGACAACCCCCTCCTTACATTGAATGGCGTAAACATTATTTTTTTCCTGTGGAACTTTATTATTTACAAATTTTTGTTTAAGAGTGTTTGCTGGTTTGAAGTATGGGAATTATGCGGCAGCCTGTACGTACCCATTGGATTTTCTCAGAGAGTCTGTTCACATAGGGCACTCGGACACCTATGCCCTGGCATTGGTCCGCTGATGAAATAAGTCATGGAAAGACAGAGTTTCAATAATTGACCGATCTGATCAGGATTAAATTTGGTTCTTGAACTGAGGCTAGAGGCATTACCGAGGCGTTTGTGAACTGCTTCTAATGCCTTCTTAGGCGGAACGCTGGTGAAAAGGGCAGACACATCAAAGGAAGCGATACTTTCATCATCCTCTACATGCCCGCACCTTTCAATGAAGTCTTTGGAGTTTAATGTGTTACATTCTGATAAATCAACAAGTGGGCTGAGCTGACGTAAGGAACTTAGCAATGTTATACGTGATACTGTTTATGCTACTCACAATAGGTCTCAGTGGCAAGTTCTCCTTGTGTTAAAGCCAAATCGAAGGCTTAAATGTTTTCACTGGGATATAAACTATAGTAAGTAGATTTTTTAATGAAGCCACCTCTCTCTAATTGTTGTAACACTTCAATAACTTTCTTCTTGAAGCTTGAAGAGGGGTCAAGTTTTACTTGGTCATAAGTACTGCGATTGTTCATTAGTTGGTTGAATTTTGTATTGTAATCCGTCTTGTTCAACACAACAGTGCATCTCCCATTATCAGCAGGAGACTGAGCCAGAGACTAAGCGGCTTTCCTTTCCTCTTTTGATAAATTTGAGGACGGTAATTTGGCATTACTGAGGATTGCTGTGACTTTGCCCCGAATCTCCCTGGCAGAGTCAGGCTGGTTGATCCACTGATCACAGATTCAGTAGCCGTGAGAAAGTATACGTATGGAATACATTCCGGAGTGACCGTGAAATTTAAGCCACAAGAAAGCATGGAAATCACAGCTTTGTGTCGAGTTGATAGATTTCTCACCTTCACTCTTTTGTCCACTAAATTGTCATGTGACTTACAATTTCTCCAATTTTGATCCCTGTCTGCATGTGAAGAATGATCTTTCCGATCTGTTAATCTTAATTAGATTTTTGAATGGCCATGTTGAATTAACTATGTGTCCTCTGTGAATTTTAACACACGTTCAAAAACTTCCTGTGGTAGAATTTCAACTAGTTGTTTCCGTAATTCCACCGACTTTCCATATAAAGCATCAGTTGTGAAATTCATTTGTCTAGTACGTTCATTTAGTAATGCCTTTCTGCTTTATGAACGATGGTATGTGCTCGAAAGCCCTTGTTTGAACTTTTCGCATCCTATCTGGGACGCTTCTTCAGCTCATCAGAAATGGTGGCGGGAAATTAGTGTCATTGCAAATCTGCGCAGACGCACTATTGATGATGTTGTTTTGATTTAGATGTCGAGGAACCTTCAACAGAAATTTGTACACCCAAAGGATAAAGTTCCGAAGGAAACGAAAAATAACGTTCTTTACGCCATTCAATGGAAGGAGGGGGCGTTGTCAAGAAAACTACATTGGCGAAACCAAGCAGCCGCTTCACAAGTGGTTGTATCAACATCCCAGACTGGGGACATCTGGCAATGATTCCGTAGTCTGCTCTCATCTAAACACTATAAAACATGCTTTCCAGGACAATTAGGGTGTGCTATTTCTAGACAAAGAGCCTCATAGGTTATAGAGGGTGGTCTGTGAAGCTGTTTGTGTGAATGCCGAGAACCCTACTCTTAACAAGGGTGGGCTCATCTGAAATGAGCCCATAACATAATCCAGAAGATTCTTTGACGTGTAAATCAAAACAGCAACATTGATAGTGCGTCTGCATAGATTTGCAACAATGCCAATTTCTCGCCACCATTTCAGATGAGGTGAAGAAGCGTCCTGGTTATAATGTGAAATGTTCTCGTCAGATTCAAATGTAAGTCATTGAACTGATATAAGTTATCGTTGTTAATAATAAATAATGATAATAATAATGATGATAATGATGATGATAGTGATGTTGATGGTGATGGTGATGATGATGATAATAATAATTTCTGTAAGGTCTGTAATTCTCATTGTTTTTTTGTGAATGACTAGGTTTTGAAACCTTACCTTTGAATGACCGGTTGACACTTCTCAAGCATGGCTTTACAGCTGTCATTGTTCTTCATAAAGCATATCTGGTGAGTCAAAACTTCAAACAAGCGATCACGGAATGGGGCTGGTATGAGCACACCGTCTCTATGAACGATGCCCTCCGTCAAATGAGTAACGTGTACAGGGCTGTCGCTGACAACTTTCTACACACATACTTCAAGTATAAATTTCATACCGAAGAGGTGGTGTTGCTGTTGGCACTCGTCATATTTAATCCAGGTGATTATGCCCTTTCTCTCTCCTTGGTTGTAGTAGTCAGTCAGTCTTCAGGATAGCTCTGTTGGTCTCATTCATATCTGTTGTATAAAATACAATGACAGGGCTGATGGTATATCATTGCAGACTGGATCTTGGTCCCTCTAATTTGTTGATTATGTATTTTTGTTCATGCAGTTTACAAAGAAAATTGTAATGTAATTAATTGTCTGAGCTTAATGGTTCACAGCTGTTATTTTGGCTATATTAATGGTACTTTTGCAGTAGAAACAAAACATGCACTTGTGTGTGATTCTTTCATACATGTTAATGTAATTTTCACTTTCATGATTATAGTTACAATTGGTGGGTCCGGGCTGGGTGTGTGACACAATAGTTTTCTGTAATGCCTAGCACAAATGTGGACATGGTTTATACATAAAGTATGTATGATTTACATTCTCCCATGAAACTTAAAGGCAGTGGATCCCTTTTGCAAACATCCTTGCAGACCAGGAAAAGATAACCCATGCCCTTAGGCTATTGATGAAGGGCATGTCTGTGAAATCTGGGGGTCAGTGATTGCCTAGAATTTAAAAAATGCAGAAGAAAAACAATAGTTGTTTAGTGTACGTTCTATGGTAGGAATTTTTTTCTTGTGAGAAAAAAATTCAAATCTGGGTCTAACGGTCACTATAATTCCACTAAAACTGAGTTTCTAGGTCCTATATTTTGCTAAAGGTTCCCAGATGGCATTTTCTTCTAATTGCCATTGTATTTACCCAATGTTAATTTCTAGGCATGCAAAAGAGATCCACTGCCTTTAATGTACTACAACGTATTTCAATCATTTCCCTCGTCAAATGATGATCACAAGAAGAAGAAGAGGGAGAAGAAGAAGAGGAAGAAGAAGAAAAAGAGGAGGACAATAATAATGATAATGCGAGCAACACCACCACAATGCAGTGTGTCTCAAGAAACATTGTGCAAGTGAAAATCACCCTCTCTCGCAAATATACTGTCAGTTGTGACATAATGACAGCTTTTAAATGCTGTTTATTTTTTGTTCAGTTTGCTAGTTTTAATCCCGCGATATGTTTAGTTAACAACAAAAAGGTAAAATATCAAATGTGCCACTTTTACTGCAGTCAACGATAGTATCAGGCCTTCTTACCGTAAAAAAGGCAGAATTGTGGTTTTATCTTTTTCAGTTAACTCTTTACATGCGTAATTTGCACCCATGCACTCCCGGCAGCGTGCGGAATTCGCATTTCACGCTCAAATGTAGAAACGATTATATTCACCTGAATTATACTGATTATCCTGATGGTAGCGGTATTCACTTTGTATTGTTTACATTCCTCAAGTATGGGGGTATTATGTAAGGTTCTAAGAGAACCAGAAAAATCAATAAATACAATCAAGGCCTCGTGACAATATCGTGTACAATAGGACGCTGGATTATCACAAGTGAACTTTGAAAAGGACTGGCAAAGTCAATTACAATAAGATGCACTATTCATTGACCTTTGGTGACTCATCTTTTCATGAACTTGTAACAAATCCGGTTTTTATGTGTAGCTTGTGGTTTACCCTCTTGTATTATTTGAATAGAGTCGTTTATTTTCAAGTAGGAAGCTGAGAAATGCATGTATATTGGTTGCATTAGGCATTACCTTACAAAATCCAGATGTATATTTCCAAATAGCCTTTCTGCAATAAGAAGGTCTGTAACATGAACTTCAACTTTGGTGTACAACATTTTTCCTAAAAATGTTGTGAAAGTTATAGCTAGTTGAAGTCAGTAATTCAATTTCCTTTCCCGTTTCTGAGCACTCTTTGAAAATAATTCCGCACGCAGGGGTTTCACGGTCCCACGCACAAAGAGTTAACTAAACATATCTCCAGATTAAAGCAAGAAAATTGAATGGAATAAACAACACTTCAAAGCTAAGATTTTGCCTTTGACATTGACATACATGTAAGCATGTGTCACAGCAGTACTGTAAAAGAAGGCGCTTATCACGTGCACAACTTTTTTTTGAGACGCGCTGTATATTGCCAATAAATCAGGTGTGATGTTTAAAAAAACACCCTCTTGTAGAAATTAATTCATCACCTGTCATGACCCACAAAATGTGACCTTGTGCAGGTTCAATCTGCACTGTGATTAGCCCAATTACAACTGTACTTTTAGTACAGGATTGAGGACTTGAGGTAGAAGCTGGGATTATTCTTTTCTTAATATTTTTGGTATGTCACAGATTTACCACTAGAAGATGGGAAAGCTGTTCTGAGACTTCACGGAAACTTTCGGGCTATGCTGAGGCAGTACTGTCAAGGTTTGCTAACAGCTTCCAATTTTTATAATTGTTTGAGACTTTCTAACACAACTTAATATTTTAAAGATGGGATATGAAGCCATGCAGCATTGAAAATTAAAGCAGGTTGGGATAAGGATGTTTTGGTGGGTATGTGTGACTTCTTTTCATAACAGGAAAAGGAATGACGACTTAGAAAACTCCGTAGGTGTGTCAGAAATAACACAGAAGATAAGGGCTAGTGAACCAAGGAGGGCACGATGCTCATCTGAGGTCTCACAAACTCTCTGTGGTGATATTTGTACACTGTATTGGCCCTTGGAGCCTCATATCTAAGCACCAATGGGGTCACATATGGCTCATTTGAAAAACTTTGCATCTCCTTGGCATACAGATTCTGCCAAGTTAAGTTAAACTCTAAACATCCATTTTCATGAAACATATGACAATGTACTTTTTCCGTATTCCCCCCTCCCCATCCACCTTGTTATGAACAAGTTTTATTAATCATATATGAGGGCATCAACAAACAATATAACTTGGCTGTATACTTACAGTACTTACAATATAGTAAGTTTGGGTCGTGGGGGTGGGGGGGGGTGGTGAGGCCCAGGTGTACCTTTCCAGGAACCCAGAATCCACTACCCCCAAGGATAAGTCTCACCAAGTTTGGTCTAAATCCATGATGTAAATGTGAATTATCCGCACTGAGCCCTACCTCAACCTGTCAACCCTCTCAGGCCAAATGGGGCCACTCTGGGGAATGATGTGAAAAGCATTATTGATAACATATAGAGCTATGTACACATATTGAGACATGGCTAAACTACTTTTGGATCAAGAGGAGAAGAAGTTCGAAAATTATCTAGTTTTGGTCCTTATGGGCCCTGCCCGTGGGCCCCCAAACTACTTCTGGATCCAGAGATATTTAAAACTTAGTTCGTTTGGGCCCTTATAGGCCCTGCCCCTGGGCCCCCTGGGGGCCAGGTGTACCATTTGAGGAACCTTGAATTCACACCCCCCCCCATTCCCCCTCCAAGGATCATTCCTGCCAAGTTTGGTCTAAATCCAATCATGCATTTAAAGCAGATGAAAATGTGAAACATGACGAATGACACATATGTGACAGACAAAAGGCGAATGAACTTGTCTGGTTTAACCCCACTTGGCTGATTTTGGAAAAAGACCCTTTCTGAGTATAGTATAGACTGTCTGGTCTCCCCCAGGTAGATGCCACTGACCAGATGGTCTAGGGAAAGCCATAAAGCAAATGATTTGGGATGTGTTTATATATTGGGGGTACAATCAGAACTGGAAAGTGGACACTATAAGAAATTAAAAAAAAATCACTATTTTTGTTTGCATCGGGGCTTGAGCATGGTATCAACTTAAGATATCTATTTACAAATGGAAACATCCACTAAGTTAATGTTAATGTACCATGTAGAGCAGTATTCGTGGTGACGAATTACATTAATCCTACAATGACTCACCATCGTCTGATATCTTGTATCTTTTTTTTTTCTCTCCAATTTGAATGGCTCAGAAACCTATGGGAAGTTGGATCACTATTACGTTCTACTTCAGTTTGTGGCTGTTCTCATCAAACTGAATTATCTGTTCAAAGTGAGCTACCGCCAAATGACCAAGGCAATGCCAGACGTTGCATTGCCAGCATTGTTTGCTGAGCTTCATCTGTCGTAGCAGGAGACTTATCTTGATGGGACATATCAATGATATCATGGAACATTACATGTTGTTTTGAAACAGTTGGATATCCTGTAAAAATAACTCTGAAATAAACATGTTGACACTTTTGTTATACACTTCTTGCTGAAGGCAAAACATTGACATTTGTACATAATTTTTCAGGCAAGTGGATTAAATGTTATTGTTTACTGTGTGTTGTGTATATTTTTCTTTGATGTGGCGACAATGTACAACGTGGTGTATTTATAAATATACTGAAATAATGTTTGAAAGTTTAAAGATGATTTGAATATACTGAAATGTTTTAACGTTAAAGGATGTTACATTTTAGCATTAGTTTGTTATATATATATCGACTGCATATATACCAAAATGTGTGAAATTAGACATACTCGTATTTATACTTTTATACTTACATAAGGGCAGCTCACATAAGATAAATGGCTTATTTGGTAAGTAAAGCTGACAGGTGTATTGACTTAGTATATATAATAGTCTGGGAGCTAGCTACTTCTCAATTTACCCCATTGAGCCCAAAAGATTTGACCCCTCAAAGTTACTTAAACTATCTATGTGATTGAAAAAAGATATGTCAGCTGGACCTCACCGGTCGGGTTCAGTCCCCAGACTGAATTTAAGGGGGTTCATAACCCAGTCACATGCATGGATTGCCAGTGGGTATGTTTGGCGACTTGGCGACCTTTATACTGTGTGCGATGCAGTGCGCATTTTGCCTGTATGCGCATATGCAATTTCATTTCTTTGTGTAATGTGATTACTAAAATGATTAAAACATCATCGATGCGCGTGCGCGTAATACTATGGCACGCAGCGAATACGGGTCAGCGCCAGCGCATTTTAGAGTCATTGACCTACTTCATAGTTGGGGCGTGTTAGGGGGCTTGAGGTAGGAGGGGGAAGGTATGCACTGGGTGTTTAGGGGAACTGACAACCCCTTTCTCACAAGTTGAAATGTCAGTTTGATATTTTTGTAATGTACACCCATAGAGTTATCTGTTGACCAAATATGGCTATATGGAGTAAATTAAGTTAAACCCCGAGGAGGGGGAGCATGGGGGTATTTTGGGGAGGAGCTGACAACCCCTTTCCGACCAGTTGATAGTCAGTTAGGATATTTTTGTAATATACACAGAGTGTTATCTGCCATCAAAATTTAGCCCATGGGCTAGGCCCGGGGGGGGGGCCAGTCAAACATAATGTTGTACACATGCGTGACCAAAAAAACGCGTTCAAAGGGGTGTTTTTCAGTTTTAGACGCGGCCCGCGCGTGCACGCGTTTAGGGTATCAAAAACACCGATTTTTCAACAAAAAACGGTGGTTTTGAAAGACATTGTTCAATATTTTTTTCCCGAAGCTTTTTTTGAAAGACTATAGTCAATCGTATTTCGGGTATGTTTGGAGGCTAAAATGTGCAAATGAAGCACACGAAAAACTCGTTTAGGGGGTTACTTTGCACACAGAGAAAAACTTGTTTAGGGGGTGTCTGGAAATGATTTGGTCACGCATGTGTACAACATTATGTTTGACTGGCCCCCCCGGGGGGCTAGGTGGGGTAAATTTCAATCACATAGATAGTCAAAGTACCTCTGAAGGCTCAAATATTTTGGGTTCAGTGAGGTAAATTGAGAAGTAGCAGGCTCTCACTTTATAAAAATAAATATATATATGAATGCATACTGCACCACAAAACCACCAAAAACTTGCCAGACATGGATTTTGAGTTACACTGAAATAGCGTTGAAATTTACAGTAACTCACCATGTAATGCTTGTGGAAAACAGTGTTTAAACCACTGACACAGCAACCCTGCTTAAAAGAAAAGTGAATGAATAAATAAATGGGTGAAATTAATAATACAAAATTGCAATGGGATGTTCCTAACCCACTTGAAGACATGTCAGAAAGTGCACCGCATGGAAAGTTGCTTTTTCAGAAAAAGGGCCTTTAATTTGCAGATCAATTCAAGGGCCTTATCTCATTGTGCATGGCGTTATACAGAGTGTATAAAAAAAAATAGACACTTAGAAAACAAATTACTAAATAAACATTTCATGATCGAGAGATTATTTTTTGATATGAAAATTTTACCTTGGACGTAAGCTATCTGATCACACTGTTGGTATTGAAAGTATTTCACGCATGAGTGAGCACAACTCGCTTTTGTGCAATCGGCCAAAAACGCATTTGCGCACAGAATTGCGTTCTTATAGTCAATGTTTAATGACCCACAGACCGGTGCTGCAGAAGCTCTCAATTGATGTGCACAAGTATTGAATCCTCAGCATGCTCAGAGAAGAGGTAATATCAATTTTGTGACAAAAAAAAGAATTAAGCAATGATTCAGATATACTCCACTAAAAAAGAAGAAAATGTCATGTTTGCAAGATGAACTGTGAATTGAAAAAATTACATTTTCTTCTTTTTTAGGGGATGGGGGTGGGTTGTATCTGAATCATTGCTTTGTTATTGCTTCATTATTTAATCTTTAGTATGCTCAGAGAGCTAATATCAATTCTGTGACTAGAAAAATGAAGCAAGGGGAAGTGGAAACAAGGTTATTAAGGAATAAAGGGGCAAACTGTGGGTCTGGAAAAACTGCAGAAATGACCATTTCCCATCTATTGCTTCGTTATTGCTTCATTTTTTAATCTTTGGTATGCTCAGAGAAGAGCTAATATCAATTACTGTGACAAGAAAAATGAAGCAAGGGGAAGTGGAAA
>JZLH01S0598640.1:10646-23703 GCA_001188425.1 Eucidaris tribuloides
GTCGAACATTTGCTAATCTTACATTATGCAGATAGTGTTTGAAATTGGACAATAACACCTATAGAACTACAAAAGTTTGGACAGTATATGCTGTTCCACTATACAATAGGCAAATACAAATTGAACACATAATTTCACTATCGGGCGAATAGAAATTTCTGCAATCACAGCAGTCTATTGGGGAAAGCTGGAAGGTCTCTCAATAAGATTTACTTTTTAAAGCACTTACTGATCGTTTAACATGTAAACAATTTCAAGGCTTCATTTTCAGACCATGTCAGAGACACTGGTAGCATGGGGAAAATCATTAGAATTCAGATTTTTAAACTGGAAACACTGTTATACAGTGCCCTTTAAATCTCACAGTTAAGTTTTGGGGATTTTGTTTTTATTGAAAGCGTTATCCCCAAAAGTAATAACCCCTGCAAGATAATAGACTTCTGAATGTCTTTAGTTTTTTTTAAAATTAATTAAAATGAAAAATCTTGGGGTCCACAACCTTTCCCAAATAAAATCAAAAAATCCCCAAAACGCTAGAAGAAATTATGGGCATTTGCCCAATTTTTCAAGTCAGATTCATCAGTCCTTGCGCAGTCAACGGATCCTCAGTTTACTAGAACAGTGTAAGACTAAATTTACAATGATACAATACATCTTCAAAATTGGACAGCAAACAATCTCAACTATCGACAATCTATATGCGTTCAGCAATAGGGGCACTATGCACGTGTGCGCATGCTGGTTTTTCACACTGGTGTTCGACTGTGTACCAACTATAATTTCCAGCCTTCCATAGATAATACACAGGGACGTCTGCCCAATTCACTGATTGTACTAAAATTAAGGACAGGAGTGTCACAAATTTGTGTTATGATTTCATGTGTACTTTACCAGGTACTATCAAAATTTGTTGGTATATGGCCAAAATTCAAAACCAGCATTCATATGGACTTTCCAATTCCACGCCGTGCTAATGTATATAAAAACCGGAAGTTTGCAGGGCCAAAAATTCTCCTGGACACTCGCCTCGTACTCGCTAAATGGCTGTGAATGACGATTGTGTGATAGCGAGAATTGCAGTCAGCCCATCACCATCAACATAGCATTGCCTTTGTGAAGATCATCACAATAGCACTGACATAGTTAAAAAATACTGTATGCAGCAATATAATTCATCAATCAAAAACCCGCCTTCAGACAGCCACAATTCTGCCGGCTCTGATGCGCGGTCTCGGCCTAACTCCTTCACTTCTGTGCCTTGAATGGTTTAGAGCCGGCGAAACAGGATATTAAGTACGGCACCGCTCAGAGCCGCTTCTGAAACACCGCCGGAGTGTTTCAGAGCTGGCGAAAAGGAAGTAGCTGACTACTACTCACCTTCTTCCTGAAGGATTAAGCCGCTCTGTCACTCGTTGCGCATTGATGCCAATGCAAAACGTTGACCAACATCCGCGCCGAATAAACAAAGATGGACGCGCGTACCTAAACCACCTTCCTGTTCCGGTCTCGCAAGTTCGTAGTGACTCCACCTTTTGGTTGCTGTGTGAATGGTTTAAGAACGGCGAAAAGCTAGCTGCTACGCGAAGTTCTGTGCTATCTGAAGGGGTACATCGAGGTTCAGAACCGCCATCAGAGCCGCCGCAGCTACACACCTTTTCTATCTGAATGTGCTAAATAGAGTAAATGTTAAAATACACTTCGCAGAGCAAGACTTGGATCCCTCTAGTATTTTTTTGAACACTCATGGCTAGATACTTCTAGAAAAGAAGTAAAATACCACCCTCCCCCCTGAAACAGACATCCAAAAATCTCAGTCCATTTTTAATTCAGCGTTCGCAGAATACGGGAAATGAAAAATAAGAGACCAATAACGCTATCTCTTGTAGGTGTTCGCAACAACTCATTACACTGACACCAGTATATATATCATTCCCGGCCAATATCTCCTAGTTCTCTGCCCTGATTCCAATGTGGAGTGGAAATTCAAATTAGGGGACTTTTTTCAGAAGAGGCGAGGGGAGGAGGGGTGGACAGGGGCAGGGAGACCAGGGACAAATGCAGCAGTAGACAGAGTGTCATCCAAGGTTTCTTTCTGGGTGGTCGTAATCATGATTTTTTTTTTTTATTAACTATGAACAACAGACAAGAGTGAGTTAAGTGACATCAAAAACTTCACGTCGATGTGAAAAAGCTGTCAGAAAAAAATGTCTTCAGTAAAAAACAAAATGTGGACCTTGGATTTTTTTTTTTTTTTTTTTTTGGGGGGGAGGGTCATATGACCTTCTGACCCCTCACCCCAGATGTGCATACCACCAATGTCAGCATGTAGTGTATTATGTCCTTCAACAGAAAGGAAGAAAAAAAATCACAAGCTAGATCACTTCTACAAAAAGAATGAACTTTATACAAAAAGAATACAAAAGTAAAATGCCTAAGAAATTAGCTAATACTTGAGATTTCCTTTTTCCTGGATGTATGGCATTACACTAGATATTTGTGCATGTTTACAATGTCCCCACCCCACCCCAGTTTGTTACTACTGGCCGTGGCCTCATCGATTTACAAAATTAACCTTACACATGAGATCAAGTACTAAAATGATAGCATCGTTACATTATTGTGTATTATGATTTCATGTGATGAATTTATGAGCTGTAGAAGTAAAAATGATAAATTGCCATCCATTTGCAATTAAAATTTCAGGATCCAACACGACTTCGAGAAACATGAATTAAACAAATGAAACTGGCATATATTTAAACTGGAGCAGCAGACAAAGGAAAGGTCATGGCGTCAAATTAACATGATTACATTTGAAGGTAAGCATCTTTACTTTGATCCAACTGTGAGAATGCATCGTGTTAAGAAGTGCTTGAAGAACAAACAATTAGCTCCGTCCACATTTGTTTTTGTGTGGGAAAAAAAAACACCATAGCCTTTAATAACATTATGAAACTATTGTCTATTGTCCAACCTGGAACGGCTTCTTCTATAGGCTCTCAAATTGAAAGGCCGCCGTACTCCCACTAAACCCCCCCCCCCACCCAAAAAAAAAAAATAACCGAAAATGAAAACTGAGCATTTAAACCACGGACATTATTAAACCTCAGATACAAATATATAGCAGAATTCTCACTCGCGTGTAATTTTCAACATTTCAATAATCCTATTGACATTATTCATAATCCATGACATGATTTACCACTATCTGACCATTATTACACACACCTTGCAATTATTAAAATATTTCCTACCTTATTTACATTCTGTCAAATTTGTTTATCGCATCAATGATCGTGTATAAATTTCATCTGCAAATGGAGTGTGTGTAAAGTAACGCAAACTTTACAACAAATGACGGATGTGGTTTTGGTTCATATCCTAACTCCTGCAGTAGCTAGCATAGCTGTTTATTGGATTCAAACTTAAATGAAAAATGTCACCCCAGCTGCCAAACGGCTAAGAAGACACCAAATATCATTATCAGGTGTACCGCGTAAAAAAATATCGGGAAATAATTTAATGACATTAATTAACCCGCTTCATGCATTCAGCACCAGAGATTTTTGTATAGGAAAAACTGAAGGATCTTTAATGGAATGCCACAAAATTCAGTGTGATTATCTGAATCTAGAGGTAACAGAGTATTAGGAATTGCACAATTAAAACCTTAATACTTGCCAAGATATGTAATCCATTTGAATCATTAAGACAAGCAGAAAATAAATTTTATGTCCATGAAAAACTCTCGCAAAAAACCAATACCTAAATTTTTTTTTTTTTTTTTTTTTTTTGTTTAGCCGTAAAGGCTTAAGCGATGTGTATATTACTTTGACCAAAAATGAAACAAGAAAACAAACTTTTTTTTTTCGTTGTAAAGGAAATCTGCTAAACGCACTGAAGGCTATCCAAAGGTAGTGTGTTGTATGCAAGGTGCAATATCATTTACTTAACAACAAACTGTGGAAATGTAATAAAAAATAACTAAGTAAACATAATTAGTTGCCCAGGGCGCATATATGACAATTCAATCTGTTATACTTGAGTAGAAGTTTTCAATCCCAATAATACAGTAAATACATACGTGTAACCACAAGGCACCAATGGCAATGTACTTAGTATTCAGTCCAAAATAGTTGGAGCAGGTTAACAAATCCACTACCTCGTATTTTCCTTGTATTGTTATCAATCCTTCCCGTAAAATGAAAGGCAAAGTGTTATCACATCAAACTGAAGGTGGAAATCACTGTTACATATGTGTACAGATAAACAGAAAAAAAACATATTCTGAAACTTTCTAACCAGCTTTCATATGTTATGAGGTGTTATTTCCTTACAATTCAAAATTTCGTCAAGTATTGATTTTAGTAATTCAGTTCAAGTCTGTAATCTGAAGTCATTTGTCTCTTGAATTGCGATTGTTGACTTCAAATTAGTCGAATTAGTGCACATGCCCAGGTTAAAGCTATTTCTGTTACTGAATATCTTTTGGACCTCAAAAATATGAATTGCCATTTGCAATTAGCCTATACAGTAAGGCCTACATGTATCATAAGGCCTAAAGCCACAGGCTAACAAATGAACCACAAGTGTTAAAAAAAAATGTGAGCTACATAATCATAACCATTTGTAAAAGTGTATTGGATAACGTCTAAAAATCGAAAGTGCCGCTGAAAAAATTTTAATTTCAAATGTGCTTTAAAGAATGAAAATCATGAGTAACTCAAGGTTACTGGATTCTCCATGCCACATGTTTCCTGTCCACTTACTGCATGTACATTAATCGTAGACATATTTTATACTCCATCACAGTGGCCAATGGTTTATTCATTGCAATTCCTTGCCAGTCGCAGCCTAAACTTCCCAACTTTGTATTCTAGGGTGTTTATTTGCTCACTTTAATTTAAGCAACTTCCACTGTAGCTCAACCACAGTTGGACAATTTTTTGAAAAATGAACTCACTAATGTTAGTCTAATTCACTTAAGTAACTCTGTTTACATTTTATAATCAAAATAATTATTTAATGCAGTTTGTATTGACACTATAACTGCCCCCATGACTAAAAGGGCAATACGACAATTTTTTTCTTCAAAATGAGTAGTAATAGGGGACTCAAGTACTCATGTTAAACATGCTGAACAAAATAAAAATATTAATTAAATGTCCATTGAGTCGTTTCATAATCCGCTGTTAAAAAGCACTGAATAAAGGCTTATAACGCATTGCAACACAATACATTTGCTCAATATCCTCCAAATCACTCCAAAATGTCAAGTTATCCCTTTTGTCATAGGGCAGTAATACAATGCATTACTTTTGATTTGTTGACCACTTGGGTTGCAGCTCCTCAGCAAAGATAATGAAACATTAGGCAATAAAGTTGGTGATAAAGGATACATCAACAAATTCTTAACTCTAACATGTATACCTCAATAATAAGTGACTCATACCCCTTGCATACTGAATGGCAATGGAGTTACTCCGAGAGTAACTCTGGAGTGAGTTAATATGCTTATACTGTGGACCCGACATTAATGATACCTTCATTACTTGAGAGTATGGCAGCAGTGTATCGCGCAGTCAGTTTCCAATGTTTACATGATGCGATTCGCGCCATTCTGATTGGCCGAATTTCTCAACAAGCGGTTCGTCAAAATTTCGCATCAATTCGCTTATTAATTGGTCCTGAAGTCAAATACCGCGAATCAAACATCCCGCACGACTAAACTCGCTTGTGATGTTTGAGACAGGAAATGTAAACAGCGAGATACTGAGTAAAAGCTGAACTGCCACTTCAAGTGCGGAGTTACTGCCGCTTGTAACCTCTTCTCGAAGTACTCCGTTTGAAGCGCGGATCCGAAATAATCTCAGAAATTCATAACTGGCCCCTCCAATGGAGTAACTCCTTCGGATTTCGCGTAAGTAACTCCACTTTCGGCTGTCCAGTAGAAAGGGGTATGCAGAGTCCTTTGAATTCCATCTTTTCAGTGTTTGTCCAACAGAAATAAACATTCTTTGTTGGCATAACTCCGTCACTGTAAATCTACAAAGCATATTTGTACAGTCATTCACACTGTTTCAATATCCTCATCCCAGGTGATTCTGTATTCCAATTGTCTTTTTACGTAATTGTATATTGTATTTTTAAACAAAGTCAAAAATACGTAAGACTCATCACATAAATTACGCCGCTTGGGCAGAAAGCCTCAATATAATTGGGTACAGTACAAATGCACATACAGACAACGCAATTACCAAACATACAAAGAATGCGGAAGGAAAACAGACTAACAACAGAGCTAAGTGTTGTTACAATGTTCCTGCAACTTTTTGAATGAATTACTTTTGTAATGACGGCAATTGACGTTCAGCGTGGCGAGCGTTCAACACTGCTGAACTGAAGATAATGCATGTACCTTTCCAACCCAGAATAAAATACCGTTTATTGTTGACTGTTCATCTTGTGCGCCAATTCTCATTCCCTCATCCTACATCTTCATTCCTAGATCAGAGGTACCATCAGTCTTCTTTTTTTGTAAATTAAAGGGATGTTACAGGATTTGATGCAGTCTTAAGTTAGGTCCACCATAAATACAAGGAAATGAAGTAACACGCATCAAATGGTTTAAAAAGAATACAATACTAATACACATTGTGGAAACCTTTTTTTTAAAAAAAATTGTCAAACTTTGCTAACTGCATACTGACAGTGTTTTGAATGGACAATAAAACACCCTAGAACATAAAAAGATTCAAACAGGGTATGCTGTCACGAGGCTCACAAAATATGTACAGATAAAAAATGCCACATGAAATTATTGTCAAGCCAAGCAAAATGTACTGCAACACACGTCAGTCTGTGCGGAAAACTGATGGTCCTCAATATTTGTACTTTCAAAAGTAAATTTTTATCGTGAAATTTTTTTCGCGGGCTTCATTTTAGACCGCTATAAGAAGACACTGGTAGCAAATGGGAAGATCAGTAGCTCACAATTTTGTTCAACAGAAATATTGTTATACAGTGCCTGATTAAAAAGTTTTGTCGTCATTGTTACCTTCCTATCATAACCAGCGTAGTGGAACGTTACATAACTAATAAAGTTACAAGGACAGACACATTTGTTTAGTCACTTAATTTCTGCATATCTATAGCATAAAGATATAACGTTAGCCAGTCCTGCCATATAATATCAATGCCTTGACTTTCAAGTGTTGTATTTGTGGTGAAGTGATATAATGCTAATCACCCTCCACAACCACCCACAACTGCTTTCAGTGACCTTTGCCCAAAAAATTGAACCTGTAAACCACCCGTAACTGTAATATCATCTTCTACCAGACAGTAAATCATTTGATTTTTTTTTTTCCGTTCTCCACTCTGTCGTCAAACAAGCACAACTATTGTAAATCGCAGCAGGAAAGAAGAATTAACAGCTAATAATCTCTGTTCAAGGTTTGTACGCTCGATAGAAAGTTCCAGCAGGAGGAAGTTAAATATTTGCATTATGATATAAAATCTAAACAAAGTTTAAGTCGTGAACCTTTACGTGCATTATTTTCTCATTGTTTGTACTTAAGTTTTGTTTTTCTCAACAGATTGACTTGTCGCAATACTATGCAATTGTACAATTGAAATGTGCTGTACCATACATTGTATTTTGCATGTAGACACTGTTAAGATTGATGTCCAGGATGTGCAATGTTCCATTAACTTCCCTATCCATTATCAAATAACAAAACGGTAGTTTAATACTTATCCGAAGGTGTGTTGAAAAGTTTCGAGATCCATTACGTCATCGATTTGTTGCTTTATGAGAAAAACTAATAAGAGCTGACATGTTACAGAAAGTTGTTCTTTTCCCATGAGTTTCAATTTTGCTCAAAACTTGAATCGCGGTTATGTGTGTATCGTCGCAAGACCAGCGGACGCGGCACTGATTGGTTAAAGCGCTAACCTACCGCACGACCTTGGCCACAGCTTGATCGACAATTGATGGACGGCAAACGTCACGTTTGACGTCGCGGTGAATTTTGAAATTGGCTATCAAAGTAATTTGAAAAAGGATGAAGTTTAACCTGTCCAGATTATCACGCAAATACTTCAATATTTACCCCAAGCTTCTATGAAGTGTTTAATTAATAATCTTTACATTGAATAATGATTTCAACTGATTTCTCATTCAATTTAGAGTGTTTTGAGACGTCAAATGAATACACAATCTATTAAAAGGCACAACTGAATGTTAAAGTTATATTTCTTCTCATGCTAATTATCATGTCCTTTTGCACTCAACTGAATATTTAATTGTTTCATCTTTGTGTCGTATACCAGATGACTATTACACACATCTGCATTTCTTCAAGAAATTCTTACTTTCATTGGATCAGAATAAGTTCATTTAATAGATTCAAATTACTATGCTCGAATTATATTTAAATATCATACATTTCATTCAACCTAACGCACAGATGCATACACTTATGGAATTGCCTATCAACAAACCCTTTTTTCCCGCTTGAGAATTTCATTTCGATCATTATGATATTTCCAGTGATATTTGGACTGGTCCCACCTTAAGATATCACCTACGAATGTACAATAGTTTTGATAAATTTAATTCTGTGACATTGTCAAACAAAATGTAATTGCACCTGTCTGTTAATAAAATCAATGAATAAACCTTTGGCCATCATGTTTTGTACACCTGTGCTGACCTAGTCCTCGAATTCCAGACTCTTCAAGCTACAACATACACAACACAACACTCACACACCACACACAACACACACACCCACACACACAACCACACCACAGCACACACACACCACACACACCACAGCACACACCACACACACAACACACACACACAGGCACAACACACACACCACACAACACACACAACACACACACACACATTCATGTATACTTCGTTCACGCAGTGGCGCACTTTTGAGAACATAGAGGTAGGCCAGACACGCTCATCTGCCAATATGCAACAGAATCCCTTTAGCCAATAAAATCTTGTTTAAACATACCTGTCAATGAAAATCTGTCTGGTCACACTCCGTTGGTGTGACAATGGGCGTATTTGTGGCTATGATTGCGTGTCTATAAAGTGACCTAATTAAGATTCTTATCCACGCTCTAAGAAGTGGGTAAAAGTATCCCCAGCACCTGTTACAGGTTGGCCTCACTCATTCTCTAATTAACTGTAGCTAAATTTGTGGATAATCCAGTTGGTATGGGGTAATGAAGAGATAAGATGAGCATCATTTACAGGCATGTAGCTTCTCTTTCATACGCTCCAGCTGTTTTACAGTGACTCAACAGATTAATTAATTTCCGCCTGTTACAAAGTACATTACTGGAGTAGCAAAAGGAAAATTTTTCATTTGAAAAGGAATTTATGTTCAGTTTTGTCGTACTAACCACCAGAAAATGTAAAGACACTATATAACACGTGGAACGACTCGTTTAAAAATTGTCGAACTTTGGCTATCTGACATATCTGACAGGTTGAATGGACAAAAATAAAACACCCTAGAACACAAAATTTGGACACTTTATTGCCTGTCACTTAGTACAAATATGTTGGCAGATGACAAATTGGCGACATAATTTTACATCGGGCGATTCAGGAAATTCTGCAACAGCAGTCTAATGGAGGAAAAGCTTGGAATGTCTCTCATGATTTTCACTTTTTTAAAAGCACTTAATATGTTTACACTGCAATTTTTTCAGGCTTCATTTTAGATGTATCAAAGACACCAGTAGCAATGGGGAATCATGTACTCAACGATTTTTTAAAGGCTAAGAATACACTTGTTATACAGTGCCTTTTTAAATTTAGTTGTACACGTATACATGTATATCATGTAAACAAGCGGTTTTACAGGCTGGAGACGCCAATAACAATAAGTTATGTCTTTTGTGCACCATTGAGGGCAATATTGCTGTACCATCCAGGGAGCCATAAGCCATTATCTACAGAGTCTTCAGTGACTAAAGGGTTAAACAAGTGAAAATCATAAGTTGACCGGATTCACCTACCCATTTCCTCCCATAGACTGTGTGTGGATCTAGGCTATTTTTTACTCGCCCTGAGTAGTAATTGTTTATTCATTCATATCTTGCCAGTGGCAGCATAAATTTCCAAACTTTTGTATTCTAGGTTGTTTACTTGTCCATTCAAACACTAGATAGCAAAGTTTGACAATTTTTTAATTTGAAGCTCCACAGTGTTAGCTTATTACTTTAACTGAATGTCAATCAATGTAAGTTTGCCTAGTCATGTATCAAACTCAGTGTACACTGTGTATACATGTTGCAAACAAGCAGAAGTCTATTGTGAACTGAGGATCTTCCGAAAGTAGGTCAACTAAATTAGATGGCAAGAATTATGTCAAGAATGCTTCTGTTATAGGACAAGTGATATTTCTTGGTTATCGATTGAAAGGAACAAGTGGACAAATGTCCTCATTGTATGCATTTTAATTTACGTTGGACAGTAATGGAGTTAAACACAAAAGGCTGCATTTGCTGAACAAGCATGTGATGTTGATTACAGTCATCTAGTACAGTATCTTGGCTGTACATGTATATGACGTGATTCATGTTTAACACTTGTTTCATGTCGTTGTCCATTTCTACTAGTATGGAACTTGTTCACTCGCGGCAAAAAATTAAGTTCAAACAGAGGATTGGACATGTAGTTTCTGATGGAGGAGCTCGTCTGAATTCAAAGTTGCGGAACATCTTGGTGCATTTTGATATTGATGCAAATACACTCCGAGAAACTAAACAAAAGAACAAAATACAGAAATTGCATTTTAGCACCGGTGTGATGGCCTAGCGGTTAGAGCGTTCGCCTCACGTGTGGAAGGTTGCGTGTTCGTGCCCCGGCCATGTCATACTAAAGACTTTTAAAGATGATACCTTGTGCTTTCTAGCCAGGTGCTCTGCATACATGTAATAGTAACATTTATGTTATTCAGGGCCCACTGGTATAACAATACCCCGGGTAAATAGAAAATATCATTATTATTATCTGCAGGCCTCCATGCTGATTATATAAATTACTTTTCCTTCAAGCAAGTAAAGTTATCACTTTCAGATTTTGACTTGCCCAAAAGAAAAATCTATGTGCCCCCAAATACCAAATAATAAAAAGGTATTCTTTATCACTAATATTAACTACTTAGGCATCTTTATGCCATTGGAAATTTGTTTTAATTTTTTCAACAGGTGTTACAAAAGGGCGGTGTGATTTATTAATTGTATCCCCCGAACAGAGTTCGGAGGATATGGATTTGGCCTCGTCGCGCCGCGTCCGCCGCCGCCGCAGAGATTTTCTTGTGAGCGCTCTAGTGGCTGCAGTTCTTTTCGGATCATCTTCAAATTTGGTGTGAAGGTGTATTATGGTAAAGCGAAGACGCCTATTGTTTTTGGTGGTGGCGCCCTTGCTTAGTCCGTCTTTGTACACAAAATGGTACATTTTTCAGGGTCTGCTTGTGTGCACGATACTGGCCACATTTCTCAACTTTTTAAAAAAAAATTGGTGTGTAGGTGTATCATAGTCAACTCTAGACACCTATAACTTTTTTTTATGCTGCCCCCAATGTTCCGCCTTTTACAGGGTCAAAGGTCAACTTGATAGGTCTAAATTTGCAAAAATGCTTATTTTTCAATTACTTTGTTGTTACCCAAAGGATTTTATTCAAACTTGCTGTATTGGGTGGTCATTCTACATAGGCCACATTAGTGTTCGGTGACAGCGCCCTCAGTGTTTCGACTTGGGTGCCATGTCACATTACTTGTATATGATCTATCGGCCACATTTCTTGTCCGATTTTATTCAAACTTGCTTTGGAGGTTTATTGGGGGGGGGGGTGTCATTTTGCGTAACAATAGTTTTCAGTGACAGCGCCCTCATTGTTCCGACTTTTATAAAATGCCATGTCATATTTCTAATTTATCCAAATGGGGGGTGAAGGGACGGGTTCGGGGGATACATGTGCTCGAAGGGTCCTCCCCCCGCCGAGTGCCTCTAGTTAAAGAGGACTTTAGAAAAGTTTTACCACAATTCTTCACATGGCTGCTTGTCAAGCCAAACCATCATCAAAACACAGTTCTGTTTTACACTTAAAAGGTAAATGACATGATGGGGGTAGTCCTCAACTTGGAGTCAAACTGTGGTAGAATCAAGTAAACTCTGAACTCTGGTAGTTAAAAGTTGACTTGTTCTGAAACAATTTCCATCAATATGCCTCGTGACAGACCAATCTCTTGTGTAGCAGTCTTATGGGTTTTGAGTCTCGCGAGCTTCGAGAGAAGCTAAATGCTAGTATGTTCATGATTAATTCGGCTTAAGTTTATACAAGATAAATCCTTCCAGCCAGGAGATACACTCCAGCTGGTATATACCATGCCAGTGGCACCATAATATTCCAAACTGTTGTATGGTAGAATGTTTATTTGTCCATTTAAGCACTATTATGTGGCTTAGATAACAAAGATTTACATGTACATCTTTTTTTTTTTCATTGAAGTTCTACAATGTTAGCCTATCTTTAAATGATGCCTGTAATGACAAGATTTTTTTAAAGAATAACCCCAGTGGTAAAATGTGAAGCTCATAATGCTTATATCTATTAAGTAAACAGAAACATGTCGCTAAGATGATTTGGAACAAAATTTTTAAATAAAATGCAAATGAGTAGAGAATTTATCTTCCCTTTGGTTACATTATACGTTTTTTTTTTGGGGGGGGGGGGGGTTATGAATTAATTATTCTCATGGTTTGGATGCATACATGTATCAATCATTTTTCACGGTTTCTAAATAAGGCAGAATTGATGTGCCAATGCTTACATGAAAGAAATAACAATTATACTGCCCATCATCTTTGAAGGAAATTGATGTCATCAGTTCAAGAATTCCAGTTATTTATTTGTCAAATCATGTCCTTCATAATTCATGAAATGTATTGTAGAACTTGTCAATCATATTTCAATGTTGTTAAAAGCTAATTTGCATCAGTTCAAGAATTCCAATT
>JZLH01S0598640.1:32920-46797 GCA_001188425.1 Eucidaris tribuloides
GAATTCTTTCAAAGGGGTGATCATAGGCTTATGGGGCTAGTTCATTTTCATGCAAGAATCGATATCATGCTCTCATTGCCAGACCTGTAAATTTCGCTGGGGGAGTACTGGTGCATTTTGAAATCGTTTTGTCCAAGTTCAAAATTTCTACTAAAAGATGCATTCTTGATTAAATGTTTACCAATTACAAACCTAAAAAAATGTCGCTCTGCGTAGGGGGGGGGGGTAGGGGATTGTTCGGACCAGAATAGGAGCGATTAAGACCTCAAACACGGGCGTCGATCCCCCTTTTTTGGCTGGGGGGGGGGGGGTCAAAACAGCCATCCGCAGCCATCGTAGCCAGGTTTTTGGAATGGGGGGGGGGGGAGACACACTTATTTCGCATTAAATTTATATGTGTATGTATATAACATATACATTTATTTTTAGCTCACCTGAGCCAAAGGCTCAAGTGAGCTATTGCGATCGCTTTTCGTCCGTCGTCCGTCGTGCGTCGTGCGTCCTGCGTAAACTTTTACACATTTTCAGCTTCTTCTTCAAAATGCATGATTGGAATTGGCCCAAACATGGCAGGAATGGTCGTTAGGGGGTGGGGATTCAAGGGTCCTCAAATAGTACACCTGGCCCCCCTAGGGGCCCAGGGGCAGGGCCCTATAGTGCCAAAAGTAGGTAGTTTTCAAACATCTTCTTCTCTAGATCCAGAAATAGTATAGTTAAGCCACTTTGTGTGTAGATACCTCTATATGTGCTGAATTAATGTTTCTCATGACAATGCCCAGGTTGGCCCCATTTGGCCTCTAAGGGGGACACAAGTTTGGGAGTAGGGCCCTATGGGAATAATTCACATTCTCATCAATGGATTTAAATCAAACTTGGTGGGAATGGTCCTTAGGGGGAGGGGAAAGAGGAATTGGTTACATTGAATTCCAGCCCCATGCCCCCCCCCCCCCCCGCCCCCCCCCCCGGGGGCCCCCAGGAGGCAGGGCCCGTAAGGGCCCAAACTAGGTAACTTTCTAACCACAAGCTCTTTTGTAACCAAACTTGGGTGGTAGATGCGTAACAGGGACCTCAATGTTATTTGGGGTCAAGGTCACATAAGTAGGTCAAAGGTCAAATGTTAAGATACTAGGGCGTGCCTTGTTTTTATACAGTTCGGCCTCATTTATACGGCCATCAGTTAACCAGCTCTCTCCATTATCCGGACAATGGACTTATCAGTCATTGCCTTTAATTGATAGACCTTTATGAGAAGTGTACACATAAACCTGCTGGGTATTGGGGGAAAAGTAAAAAAACTAACACTTGTGTGTGGTTTGTTGCAATTTGCACATGATGTGTGGGTTGTAATACTATAACTTAGGACATGTATTAACTCCCCCCTATACTGTGTTTGTACATTATCTCTTTTATCCAGCCATATCACTTATCCGGATGACTGCTGGTCCCAACATCGCCGGTTAATCGAGGCCGATCTGTAAAAACGGATGTTAGAATTTAATTTAACTTGGCAAAATCACCTATGTGGCAAGGGGATGCAAAGTTTTTCAACTGGTTCATTTGGCTATGTTGGTGCCTATAGATATCGGGCTCTCCAAGGGCCAAAACTATATGTATAACTGATGTTTTTTCTATGGGTACCATAGAGAGTTTGTGAGACCTCAGGTGAGCGTCGTGCCCCCCGGGGCTCTTGTTTCATAAAGCAGGAGATTGGTGGGATGGCGGGAGGATGAGCTCGGTGGTGAGAGACTCCCGCCAAAAGCGGGAGGGTTGACAGCCCTGATGTAATGTTGGCATTACAAGTGTCAACGCACCCTGTGGTTTCAGCTTTCTGCATACATGTACCCTGCAAAACATTCAGTACATGTATACTGTGCTGCTCATTTGCATAAACCTAGGCAAAGCTAAATGTTCATGAACTGATCCATGTGATCTTGTTTTAAAAGAAGGGTCTCTGAGATCATGCACTCTTCGTTTAAAACAAACAAACAGTATTTTGAGATATTTGTCAGATTTGCTGTACAGTGTATGTCTTACCTTAAAGGTACATGACATGATTGGGGGTTGTCCTCAGCTTGGGCTGAAACTACTCTAGAATCAAGTAAGCTATGCAAGGATTCTCCTGTGAAAATCTTGTAGTCAAACGTTGACTCATTCTAAAATATCTACTGTCAATATCCTTCGTGGCAGGCAAACCTGCTGTGTGGCTCTCTGTGGGTCCTATTTTTAAAGTGCCCCGATAGAATTAATGTTCATGCTTGATCCTCTTTAAGTAAACAAATTAGAGACAAATTCTTCCAGCTGGGAGATGCACTCCAGCCGGTGTATAGTTGGTATATAATTCAACGCATTTGGTTCTTGAGGTATTTTCAAGTGTTCCCAATCATGTCACTAACCCTTCAACTTATTGACCGGTCCCCAAAGGCAAAACAAAGTTGTTTTGCCACTGTAGTATTTTATACTTTATAGTGAGGTGACACCTGTATTGGAATTCAGTAATGTAAAGTGTTCATGACTCTACATGTATGTCCTCTTTCTGTTCAATGACTGGATGTGGTTATCTTTGGTTGTATATTTGTCCTTATATCTTACACAACCGTGACCATTGGTTAACTTTGCTGATATGCACTAATTTGAGCGAGCGTGACCTAACAGTTTGTTTGTGATTCACCTCTACATGTTCATATTTTACACCTCACTCATGAGGAAGTTCCCCTTTCTCCGCCAAATTTATTTGGGTATTAAGCCTTGCTGAACATAATCTAAAAGTCTGTACTACAGTACAGAGGACGTCCTCGCTTGTCACAAAGACCATGGATCATAGGTTAAAATTGCTCCGTGTGTGTGTGTGTCCTGGGAAGTCAGCCTACAAGTGTACACAAACACACACAGCTAAAAGCATAGCTAAAAGCTAGTGTGCGTGCACTAAAACTCCACAGTACCTTGAGCCAAAGCTAATTTTGTTGGCTAGAGCTTGTGCCACATCAGCTAGGTACTGGGCGTATGTAAAAATTTGTCTGCCTCTTTTCAGATTCAGACCCTGTATTATAGATTACGATGGACAAAGGTTTGCGCCTGCAAACTAGCTAAAAGCACCATCCTATCTTCACTTTGATTTTGCCCCACCCTGGTGGATTGTAGTGTAACCCCCTTGGGTGCACACATCATCCCTCATCCTTGTACTACATTGTACATACACATTATCAATTTTACACTCATGGAAAATGATATCTGCCAGGCATAGCCGATTGTATGTGTGTGTACCACCTAACCTTGAGTGTTATCACATGTAATTAGCTATGGGCCTAGCCTTTACCCAGGGGAGTTCATGAATGTATTGTCCTTGGTCTAATGGGCTTATAAAATGTTGTGAGATCAGTTGTGTAATGTTTAGATTCACCTTTGACCTTTGACCTTTTATAAGGTGTCATGAGTATAATTGCCATTGGGTATCCATGTGAGCAATTTATGGATCATGACTTGTGAAGACAACAGTGTAGAAAACATAATTATAAGAAATGACGCAATGTTGATATGGTCAATTTGACAGGCATAAAGCCGCGCATTTAATTCATCCTAACGTGCATGCCCAAATTGATAACACATGAAATCGATACCTGACGAATATTCGGCCGCGCGCGATATATGCGGCAGCCAAATTGAAAAAGTCTGTGCTCGGTCGATTGTTGTACGCATAACGTAGTCGTAGGTAGGTTAGACTAAAAAACTTGGGCCACTACTCGTTTGAAGTGTTGGCTAGTATTAATGTAACTGTGTTTCCCTAGTGTTGTCAGCAAAAGCATGGAAATGGTGAGTAAAAATACGGTCGTCTTTGATTTTTTTTTTCAACGACAACGGTTCGTATAACGTAACGTAGACGTAAACCTAGTACCGTAGTCTAGTTAGAGTAACTTGGTCCTAACTTATAGTATTACTAGGACCAGGTCTAACACCTTATGCAGGTCTATAGATCTAACGTTATAGCGTAAGGCCTATATTAGAGTCTAATTTTTGTTGCATATTTTCAGGCTGTATTGCAGACCCGTCTTATAAAACAATTGATGCACTGTTTTCTTCGTGTGTTATGGCAGTGCCAGCGCACTCAGTTTAGTCAGTGCAATCGATAACGCACTTGCCCTGCGGGCGCGTGCGTTATCACTTGCACTGACTAAACTTCGTGCGCTGGCACTGCCATAACACACTTGAAAACAGTGCATCAATTGTATACTATTTTCTTTGTTTTTGTTTGTTTGTTGTTGTTGTTGTTTTTTGGGGGGAGGGGTTTGCCAAATTCTATATGAGTTTATATGAGTGACCTCAGATAAGACAAATCTTGTAATTTAGCTACTATCCGTGGGGCAAAGGTTATACACTGTACTTTATTTAGTTTATGTGAGTAATATCAATACACTAAACTACATGGGGCTGGATGCCTACGGTAACAGTGATTAAGTTCGCTATTCTAGTCCCTGTCATCCGAAATGATGACAAAGCAATGATAATAATGATAATAATGATAATAATTATAATGATTATAATCATCATCATCATCATCATCATCATCATCATCATCATAATACTACTACTACTACTAATAATAATAATAATCAGAAGAAGAAGAATAAGAAGAGTAATAATATTAATAATATTAATAATTTTAATTAATAATGATAACAATAATAATAATAATAACAATAGTAATAATAATATTTCTCCAAACTGTACCATGACAGCCCACATACAATCCCCCAAATAATAAAATAGACTAAAATGATAAGTCAATAAATGAAAAAAAAAAACAATATGTACTTGTATGATGATTGAAGAAACACTGTTGTGTGTTTATAAGTTTAAAGTATGGAGAAAATACTCATCTCACCCTCTATCTGTAGAAGTAGGATAAGTATGCATGGGGTGAATATCTGCAAGGGGGTGGGGGTGGGAAGGTTGTCATACACATCCTCCCTGCACTGTACACTGTACATAGCAATGACTTTACCCAAACTACTAGAATCAATGCCAACCCCCCCCCCCCACCCATGCGTCTTTTCAGGAAATGCTGCCCATGAGGTTAAGTGCTAATTTTGCATCCAAACTGTTCAGCAGTCAACTTAATGTTCCATTAGTAGTACCATATTACCCCTATATGCATATCCGGGTACCTAGATGAATCTGTTGCCATGGCAACAGTCAGGTGATGGACTGAGGTATTTCATTGATTCCGACTTTTTCCTCTCTTTTTCGTGCCACGAGCTAAATGTTAGCTCAGTACGTGTATAGTCTGTGAAATACTAACTGTTTTTCCAACGAATTGCCCACATACACACACAATGTAGAAGACAACTCTTAACTTGCCATGCAAATTGCAGCTTTTTGGACATGTAAATAATGTGAAGTGCATATTTGTAACTTTGGTATGTTAAACCTTTTGGCTTTATAAATTTGTTGGCTTACTGCAAAAAGGGGTTAACATCCATAGACAATACATAGACGTTAACCCCTTTTTCCAGTGAGCCGACGTATTAGTAAAGAACAAAATGAAGAAAGCCTTAAAATGGTTAGCTAGTTCACTACCATTTCCATGTATTGACAAACTAATCATTTATTTCCAATGCCATTTTAAGTTTGTTTGGCAGATTTTATAACATTGACAACTTTGTGTAAGGCCAGCTTTGCACTTACAGCCACTACAAATTTAAATTTTAATATGTCTGTACATTAACAGTAATATTGAAGAAGAGATAGAAATAAACTCATTTTTCGGAACTTCAAATGAAAATGATTGATTTCTAAAATCTCCTGTAAACACTAGTAAAAAATGTATGTCATGTTTTGTCACAAAACAGCTTCAGTTTGAAAAATATACCCATCATCTGTTAATACTCCCATGTACTAGATCACAAGTACATCATTTCTACAGCTATTGAAGCCACAGCAAACCTACTACTCGTACATTGATCACTGAGTGTACAACCTCTTTGAACACGTGTGCTGTTTTGTTTGCGAACTTCGGGCTGTGCACACTCCACAAGGGTGTATGTTTATAATACACATTCCCTATCAGTACTCCCAACCTCATTTATAACTGTATTTTTTTTTGCACAGGATCAAAAATTGACACAGTAGTATGTTGACAAGTGCTCAAATGGCAACAAAGTTATTACTTGACTTTTAATTGACTTTGATTTATAATGTATGTAGCAATTACCCATATTTGGTAAAAGAAAAATATTGTGCTCAAAATACAAGTACAAGGGGGTTCAGGATTTAGGCCCAGAATGATAAAAAAAAACTATTAAAATATTTTTATTAAAGTGGAGGACTTCTTTCCTTTTTCCTGTAGTTGTGGTAAAGTTAATGTCTGTATACTATAGTCACGTGATATAACAAATCTAAATTTTGAATTGCAAATAAATTAATAGATTTGAAAAAAAAAATCTACATGTATGCCTTTCAAAACCATTGACACTTTGACTGTTTAATATTTATACTGCAGCATGTGCTTTTGTTTTAAGAATGAAATGAAAGTACATGTAGAGGTCAAACATTAAATTGTCTGTTTGTGGATTTTGTTGTCACTGTAAGCAAAACAGAGCCTGTTGTAACAATTTGTCTTTTTTCTTTTCTTTAATTTGTGGTGGTGGGGGGGGGGAATCCCCCACAAAAGCAAAGCTCTTGTAATTTAAGATGAAATGTTGAAGCTGAATGAAATAGTGCCCTCTCTTAAAGCCAAGGTATAGTTTTGGTGTTTTGGTAAATGGTAAAAAATGAAATTCTTTGCAATTATATTTTTAGATGCACCTTTATGATCTATCAGTGCCCTAAAAATTGCTCGCTATGAAACCCTCCCATTGTTTTTAGAAATTACTCAAAATGTAAAATGTTGAGGGTTTCCCCGACATTTCCCATACCGTTAGATGCTCTCCTTTAACACTTTGAGTGCTATCGGCGAACCTGTTCGCCCAGGGTTGACTTCACTCAGGTACTATCGGCAAACCTGTTCGCCGAGAAGACAATCCGATCCATATCTTTTAATTCGAATGACAAATGTCACTGAAGTTCCTACCAATTACATTTATCGTAAAATGAATACACAATGAACTAAATAAATGAGTTAAAATGTATTGTCTTGATAGCATTTGCGATTTAACAGAAAATCGTACAATTTGGAAAGGTTATAGACATTAGTCCGACACAATCCAGTCCCTTGTTAACACACCTGGATTTTTAGCCCAGCACCCAAAGTGTTAATATAAACATCAAAATTTGTTACTAAAAACAATTTTCAGTGGGTTTGATGTTGTTTTTCTGATGTCTGGGGTGGCAATAGCTTTGTGAAAGATGGATAAAATTTTGTCTAATTTACCAAAAGTACATGTATACTTGTGCTTTAACTCTAATATAAAAAGTGGGCCACTAATGTTTCTCCCAGTACAATGTAAACAGCTTATTTTTTTTCTGCCTGGATCTGCACATAATGGCATTATATGATAAGCTTACATACAGTGACGGGATGCCTACAGTAAGTGGACACCACTGTACTGCATGGTACAGTATAATATCTTTAGTAGATATTAACATACTTATCAATCAGGGCTGCCACTCAAAATTTTGATTTCTCCCTACGCCGCATGCATATTCCCCCTACGGACACCACTTTTCCCCTACGCCTAATTAACCATACGAACCTATGTTTTTTCCTACAAAATTGACTTTTTCCCTAAGAATGTATGTTTTTCCCTAAAAAATAACCTTAGAAATGCAAAATATTGATCACAATTTCTTCGGCGGAGATGGACAAAATGGGCGAATATAATCGGAATTCCTTTGAAAAATAAATAATATTTCTGAAAATTGTCAAAACCCCCTACATCCCCTACATATCATCAAAACCCCCTACGTTTCCCCTACGGAAGGTCATTTTCCCCGTAGATATCCCCTACAACCTACGCATGGCCAAAATCCCCTACCATAGGGGATTTCCCCTACGAGTGGCAGCCTTGTTATCAATACATACATACTCAAGGCCACAGACATGATTGGGAGAAGTCAAAAATTCCCCAAGAACCAAATGAGTCAAAACATATACCAGTGTATACACCAGTTGGAGTGTATAAGGATTTGCCTTGAATTTGTTTACTTGAAGAGAAATCAGCATTTATTTACCAGTATTGAATTATTGCCTGGCCCCAATAGAAATTGATCCCATAGATTCACTGTCACATTTTTTTTTTCTTCGTATGTTTTATTGAATTGACAGAATCATGTACATAAACAATTGTCAATGATTAAAAATTACAAGCAAATATCAAAGCATAGATGAAAAAAAGAAAAAATAAATATTCTGATAACAATTGTGCAGTTAATAGGAAATGTATGACTGAAATTTTCAGAGCGAAAACTTATTACAATATACTTGATTCTGGGAGCATTGTGTCCTGAATTCAGGATTACTTCCAATTTTGACATAAATTCCCCTTAATGTTACATGCTTACATGCATTTTAAAACTACTTTTTATCTTCTTGTGGTTGAATTATCTTCAGAGAGTGCACCTTTAAATATTATTTGGGCCCTACCTCAGGTCTAATCCCGATATTGGTCACACATTTGCAGCTTGTGGCTGTATGTTTACAAACATTTCACCATGTTTCTATTGATTATGATGACTTCTCTGGTCTACAGTATGTGACGTCATCCGAACTTTAAATTTGTGGACACCATTGAATGAATTGATGACGTAAATGGGAAGTGGGAAGTACAGTTAAACCTGTAATTGGAGGTCACAAAAGCTAGCTGTGAGGGAAAATATACAATGGACCCATTTTACATTCAATATATGTCACTTGTCAAATATCACATTTGTTACTATTACAAGCATGAGTTATCTGTAGTGGTCTAAATCGGGTATACAAATTTATCTTCATTTTCATTTTCATGTTGATGGATGCTGTGGAGGGTGGGACATTGATGTTTCCGGGTAGGAAATGAATTTTTCAAAAGACATCAATTTCAGATGTAATCTGACATGAACGTGATGTACAGTAATTTGCATGTGCAGCCACTGACAGCACTACAGTGTATGTCAGTTATCCATCAATATGAATGCTAGTTATACATCATTTGTGCCTAAAAATACCACATTTTATGCACAAAATGATATTTCTAGGCATGGAGCTTTTGAGTAATTGTTGTACGAGTGTGACACCTTCACAGATACAATAGGTATTGTTGCAAATAATATTCAAGTGAATTCATTGGATTCTCTAACAAATAAGACTAATGTTTCCAAAGGCACACAGGCACAGACAGACAGTCACACTGGTATACAAATATTACACACACAAATACACAGACAGAATGCACATACTGCATCAATAGTTACTAAATGTCTATGATCACCATATTCAAGCACAATGTATTAAAAAATAGACCTTACCCCTCCCCCTGAAAAATGCTACATACTACTAAGAACTGATAAAATATACTGTATTAAAAAAACAAAAAAACATGTAGATTGTGACCTAAAAGATGAAGTTTATAATTTTGGTGCCAACTTGTATTGAACGAATATTGATACGTATATGTACACTTTCAAATGACATTTCCTCTAATTTAGTCCAACATACAAATGTACATACATGTACAGTACAGTTTATAATTCAATTGATTGGGAAAGTGGGGTATTGTGGTTCACTTAATGGAAACCCAAATGAATATGTGTGACATAAAGGAAAAAGAGGAAGAAAAGGGACAATATCTAAATGAATATATGTTTATACATGTAGTGGACTATACCGAGTGTCCCAGAAAAAATGATACACTTTTAAAATGGCCCCCAAATAAATATTATTATTTCAATTTTTTTCAAAAATGTTCATATGATTGGAAAGCTGAAAATCTCTTCTTTCACATGACACCAAAATCTGAAATTGTTTTATGCTTGAGTGAGCACTGCCCACTTCCATAAAGGACCTGAAAATTAGGTTGCGCAAGAACCGGCTATCCACTGTTACAACAGATTCAAGATCTCTTTGATTTTGTGTGGAGCTACATAGGTGGGGATTGGGATATGTAAATTAAACATTTTGACTGAAAGCATGAGTGACTTACTAATTGGGGTGAAGGTGTGGTGGGGGTGCTGGGTGGTGGGGGTGCGAGGTGGTGGGGTGCAGGGTGGTGTGAGTAGCCTAGTGGGAGTGTTGGGGTTGTGAGGGTGGTCGGTCAAGGTAACCCTAACACTCCCGCACCATCCCTCACTCCACAAGGGGTAGTGGGGTGGTGGGGTGTATGGTGGGGGTGTGTTAGGGTTAAACCCACCAACCTACCACCCCTCCACCCCACCACCCCAACTACCCCCTACACCCCACATCCGCACCATTTCATACCCCCAACACTCCAACCAACCCCTCACCCCACTACGCCTTTACCCCAATACACAAAAAATCAAAGAGAGCTTGAATCTGTTGTTCAGTGGATAGCCAATTCCTGCGCAACCTAATTTTCATGTCCTTTATAAAAGTGGGCAGTGCTCACTCAAGCATGAAACAATTTTGGACTGTTGGGTGTCATATGAAAGAAGAGATTTTTTGCTTTCCATTCATATAAACATTTTTCAAAAATTTGAAATGTTTATTTGGGGGCCATTTTAAAAGTGTGTTGTTTTTTTCTGGAACACTCGGTAGAGACAGAGTTTATGAGCTTACTGACATGATGGCACCAACAGAGTGAGCTATTGAACAAGATATTTGTAAGATCATCAAAAATACACTTGTGTATCAGCCTATTCCTTAAATTTTAAGTCCAAGATTATACTGTGTATTTTGAGCTACTATGTCTACATGTAAAGAGAGTTGTATTTGGGTTAGTCTCAGTTACAGACCATGCAACGTTTCTAAATGTACCTCCAGAATACACTCACTCTCCAACTTTCCCTACCTACATCACTCTGCTTAGGAGAGACTGGAGAGTACATCAAGACATTAGTCTTTATTTAAATCAGTTAACTGAAATGACAGTTTCCTTATCAATAAAGGATCCATGGATTAATCTAAACGTCTGGAAGCCAGACTCTACTTTAGTCAGTGTTCCCCTGTAAGAGAGGTCTGAGGTCTGGAGACTAGACTACTGATTGGGAAGAGGATGATTGTTTTGTTTGCATTCTTAATGCCATGTCTTATTATCATAGCAGATGGCTAATTGTATTATTTTTAGCGATGGATAGAACAGCCTGGATAATTATAGTTTGTTCCTCATTGAAAGGGGACAGTAAAACATAAACAAGCACATGTACCTGTAATCATTCTTGTGCATCGCTTATATTTAATTTGAGATCATGGATTTTAACCCTAAAAATACCAGGCTATTTCTGGTCTACTTATTACGGGGGGGGGGGGGGCATTATGCCCCCCCCCTGAGATCTCGGCCGCAGATCGCGCAATCCCTGCCGAAAATTTGCATGCGCATAGAGCCGGGGTGTAAACTGCAAGACTGTATAGTGAAATTTCCAAAAAATTGATTTTTATATTTTTAAGTAATTAATCTATGCAAATAAGTGTATGAAATTATGTTTACTATGATCTCCCTTACAATAGCTAGTGAATGCTAATTTTTGGTGAAAATATTCATTTTGAATTTCTGAACAATTATTAAAAAAATTGCCAAATCAGAATTAACTTCCTATGCATTTTATGTTTTGTGATTTCTTATGTATTTCTTTGTTTTTTTTGACCTTTTGTTTTTATTATGTTTTCAATGAAGGTTTGGGGACACTTTGTTTTCGATCATAAACAGCATAACTTAATCCATTTCAAGCCAGTAAAGTAAAATAATCATAATTTATGATTTTTGCGTGAAACACAATTTGCATTGTTTTGTACACAAAATCATGTTTTTGAGCAATTTTGAGTGATGCATGCATGGCATGTACGAAAAGTCGCGCAGCGTCGAAACGGTACGTCCGATTTTTTTGAAAATGGTCTTAAATGATGCGCGATACTTGAAAGTAAAAAGCCAGTGAATGGTGCGGTCAAAAAATTTCGCGCGGCGGCGTAATCGCGAAATTTGTCAAGGGGGGGCCATTATGGCCCCTCCCCCCCCCCCCGGTACTTATTAGGGTTAAGTCTTCAGTGTTGTATTTCTTTTAACCTTTACACATTTGTATAAGAGTAATTAACCCATTGGAGAACAATTTGATTTCACTGTAACACACATTTTCCATAGACCCCAACACAAGTTAACTCGTACTTAGTCTCCAACAGGTTAATTGATGCATTTAAAATTTCTTTTAGAAATCATAATTAATATTTGATGATGATTAATCATACAAAAATGTAAGTTGCTGTATGCATTTCGATCATTATTTTGATTTTGCATACGTGATAGTTTTCGTGTGTGTGTGTGTGTTTTAGTTGGGGGTTTTTTTTGGGGGGGGAGGGGGTCTCTACTCTACACTTATATTATCTATTTTGGCTCTGACCATAGTCTTAGTTTGTAGACCCTTTTTACCCTTATCCTAGATAATTTGACTAGGTGCAGACCTGGAATTGTCAAGGTACACCACTGTTTTGACATAATATTCATCACAGCCTCACATCACTTTTCTGAAAGAAAATGTCACAATCCTAAGCATTATTGATTAGTTTAATTGATATTGTGTATTTATAATTTCTTTATTCTATTTATTAATCACTTTTTTGTTTGTTTTCTCTTTTTATGCAGGACATTTTAAAAGACTCCAGTATCTCCTCAGCTTTCTATGTCATCACACATTAGTTATGCAGCTGCTGTGGAGTATGTCTGCCCATACATCTCAACTTCATCATCAATGAGTTGAGTACTATGTCTCCCCTGTGCCAACTTCCCAAGTCCTTCACAGCCTTTGGTGACATCATAGCAACAATGAAGAAATCGTCTCCCTTATGCCTGCTACATGGGATCGCATTCTCAATTCTTCTCAACAAGGAGAAACTGTGTCCCTTATGCCTACTACATGGGAACCACATTCTTAATGGTTCATGACAAGGGGAAATTGTCTCCCATATGCCTACTACATGGAATCACATCCTCAATTCTTCGTGACGAGGGGAACTTGTCTCCCTTATGCGTACTACATGCGCGATCACATTCTCAATTCTTCGTGACAAGGGGAAATTGTCTCTCATATGCTTACTGCGTGGGGACCATTTTCTCAATACTTGGTGACAAGAGGAAATTGTCTCCCTTATGCCTACTGCGTGGGGGACTGTTTTCTCAATTCTTCGTGACAAGAGGAGATTGTCTCCCTTATGCCTACTACGTGCGGACCGCTTTCTCAGTTCTTCCTGACAAAGGAAAATTGTCTCCCTTATTCCTACTACATCGGGATCACGTACATTCTCAGTTTTGTGACAAAGGGATATTGTCTCCCGTATGCCTACTACATGGGGGAAACATTCTTCATTCGCTCCTACAAAACTTCAAAACTTCAGCTGCTATGAAATGTAGTCCGAGGATCATATAGCAACAAATGTGACAACCGCCAGCTGCGCTGTATCTCCAAATCTGTTTCTTCAAATGTCTATCAAGCAGTGTTGAAGATGTCTTCCTTATGCTGCCAACGTGGTTCTCAACTGGGTACGACTCGCACGTTCAATCTGCCTGTTCGTCGAACTGCCGTGTTTCTGCTCTAGTTGCAGTGTTGTTGCAGTTCTTGGGGTTCTCACAACTCACAATGAATTAGAAGGAAGATGTCTGCTCCGTGCGTCGCCACCAGCCAATCAGAGGCCCCGTCCTGGGTCGTACTTACAGGGGTTTTGTATGCATGTGATTATTTGAGTTTAGTTAATTATTGCTCGCACTGCATGCAGTCTGTATGCTCACTTAATTTTTAAAGCCTAAATG
>JZLH01S0598656.1:0-17771 GCA_001188425.1 Eucidaris tribuloides
TCTCGTACTATTAGGGTTGTCTTTCTACCCTATACAAGCAGATTCTGACTTAATTGACGAGTGTTTTGTAAAACGATCCCCAGGACTGTTATAATTAGATTCGTTCATGTTTTCATAATATGAGTTCAACATTTTTTCAATGCACTTTCCTACGTGGCACTACTATTGGGTATATGACATTTGTATTAACCTGTAAGGTACATGTATATAATATATGAATCTATATATGCCCTTCCCCTGGCACTCTTTCTTCATCATAATTTTACACTCGTACGTATAATAATATAAGTGTGTTTGTGTGTGTGTGTGTGTGTGTGTGTGTGTGTGTGTGTGTGTGTGTGTGTGTGTGTGTGTGTGTGTGTGTGTGTGTGTGTGTGTGTGTGTGTGTGTGTGTGTGTGTGTGTGTGTGTGTGTGTGTGTGTGTGTGTGTGTGTGTGTGTGTGTGTCTGACTGTCTGTATGTCTGTCTGTGTGTTTGTGCGCGCCTGAATGATGTATACACGTGTATATGTGTATTTGTGGGTATCTTTGTGGATATTCAATAATTCATTGCGATTCATTATGGAAATTGGCTTTGCAGTGTAGCGTGACTGCATTAAAGTTGAATTGGTTGTATTTGTACTTACGTATTCGGTCTATCAGTACGCATAGGTTTAGAAATACAAAATGATAGCTATACCTTCAAAATAAAATCTTAATCACACATCACAATAACAACAGCGTGAAATACATCGAGTATTATTTAACATTACATCTGCTGTATTTCCAATTCTATTCTGTTCAGACATGAAGAAAGCAGTGGATTTATTTAACGCATCGTACTCAAATGGAAGTTTAATCTGCAGTCATTTCCACCGATACAATATGCTTTTTGTCAGAAATACCGGGACCATTGTGTTGGGTCTTTTTTCCCTACCATACTACAGACAATATCAGCCATTCTTCGGGGATTAGATTCCACTCTTCGAAGGTTACCCGTGTGAATTTGAGTTGTTTCGGCAATATAACGTTACAGTGCAATATCAACCTCGGGATAACAGCACCCGCCACTGTTCAAACAACGCATAGTGCCCGGTTTCCATGGAAACAAACAATAAAAGAAGAATGTATTCCTCTGGATATTAGAGATCACATTATTAGGAACGAAGTTGTAAATGTCAGTCGCAATTTGAAATGCACTGAAGAAGTTATATTGATTACCAAGGCGCCTTTTTAGAGGGACATCACTCCACACATGCATATTTTACTTAATATTTCAGGCAACATTTTGAGGCAGATGAAGATTAGTACCAGATTTGTAAATTTGCTCTGATCATTATTAGAAGTTTGACTTTAACTCCTTCAATACCGTGTTGCTTGCGCAACTGGTTATTTGAAGTGTTACAAAATAATGTGTGTATGTGTGTAATGTATGCATGTGTGTATTTGTGTGTATGTATGTTAGTCCAAGAGATAGCCAGAATTTATTTGACAAAAATGACCAGGTGTCTTGTTATGATATTTGGGTAGAACGTCCCTTGACACATTTGAAAAGTGATTTCTTGAGTGTCGGGAGTGGTGGAACGTGACGTCAGAGGTCAATGACCTCTAATTTGACCCCAAATTCGTATGTGTCCGGTTTTCTGCACATATTTCCTGAACAGATATTTGAATTTTTACGTCAGTGGTGTCAAATTAAAGATATTAAAAATATCTATTCAACGATACCCATTGTGATGAGATTTGATAATGTTTAAGTCCTCATTTTGGGCTAAAAACTCAAAATTTTCACATTTTTCGGATTTTTGTACAAGTTGGCCTGAAATGAAAGTAATAATTTAATAAAACAGTTTTGGTTTTTAATACGGTTTACACCTCAAAAACTTTCCCATAATATATACTAAAAGTTGACCAAAAAGTATGTCAGCAGGTCAAGCCGTAACTGTGCAAGGTCACTGAAAGTTCAATGACCTCTAAATTCACATAATTTCCCCTTATGTTGATTTTATTATAATAGATCTTAAACGGATGCATAGTTTTACACATTACGGACGTCAAATAAAAGATATCACCAATATCTTCCCAATGATATCCATTGTGAGCAAATTTGACAAATTTGAAGCCCTCATTTTGGGCCCGAACCCTCAAATTTTCACATTTTTCAGATTTCAGTACAAATTGACATGAAATTCAAGTAAAAAAAAATACAACGCTTCGGGTTTGCATACGATTCACACCTCAAGACCTTTCCCACAATATATACTAAAAGTTGACAAATAAGTATGTCAGCAGGTCAAGTCGTTCCTGCATAAGGTCAATGAAAGTTCAATGACTCCTAAAATCATGTAATTTCCCCTAACATTGGTTTTCCTATAATAAATCTTCAACGGATACGTGGTTTTTCACATAATGGGTGTCGAATGAAAGATATCAGTTATATCTGTCCAATGATATCCATTGCGAGGAAATCTGAATTATTTAAAGCCCCCATTTTGGGCCAAAACTATCAAATTTTCACATTTTTTCGGATTTTGGTACAAATTGGCCTGAAATTAAAGTTAAAATTTACTAAAACGCTTCTTAAATACTAAAAGATGAGAAAGTTCATTAGAAGTTCAATGACCTCTAATTCAACATAATTTCCCATTATTGGTTTATAGCATAATAATTCTTGTACAGATACCGTAGGTAGATTTTCACATAAATGGTGTCAAATAAAAGATATTTAGAATGTCTATCGAATGATATGCAGTTTGATAAAATTTGATGATTTTAAACAACAACAATCCTTTCCTATAATATATACTACAAGAAGGCTTTAAAATATATGACAAAAGGCCAAGCCGTCCTTGAGCAAGGTAATTAAAAGTTCACTGACCTTTAAGTTCGCATCGTTTCTCTTGTTATTGATTTTCAGCACACATTGTGTAAAGGTATACCTTGATTTTTATGTTTGTGTTGTCTTATATATTGACGAGATTCATTAAAGATTAAAACCTCATTTTGAGCACAAACTCCCTGGATTTAACATTTTGTTTATATTTTTTTTTTCAAACTGTCCTAAACCAAAAGGTCCAAGTTACAAAAAAAATGAACTTGATCTTTTTTGATAAAGAAACAAATTCTAGTATATGCACTAGTAGATCGAATAGCGACTGTGGCCTGAACACGTGTACTGAATTTAACTCAGTACTATGCACAATATCATACTTCACTTTGCAACAGTTTCTTTAAGTCTTTCCCATAACAAAATACACTTCACACTTTAACAAGTTTTCAATATATAATAATTACACTAACACACAATGGTAAACTACAAGTTGTACCTATTGAGTCTGGATCAATGATTGTATTTTTACTCAACAAAATTATGTCATGAAAACATACAAAACATTTACCTGGTTGAACAAATTCATCCCACCAAAGTCTGATGCCAGTCCAGGACCATATATTTAAATTGCTTTAACATTGAGGCACGTAGGTAATTTTTTAGTTTTTTTTTGGAGGGGGGGGGGGGGTCCACGGCATGGGCTCTTGATTTGCTTTGACGCAAGTGATTTCACTAGGATTGGTGTTTGTTCTGTAAATAAGTGTAGAAGTCTATGTACAGGATGTAGTGTCATGGCTTTGAAGTACAATGGTCTCCGCATAATGGCGTAACATTTGAATTCAATTCAATTTCACTTTGGATTTGATTTCTGTTCACGAGAAAAAAGTTTTAAACTACATATAACATATACCATACAAATGCATTTACTGTACAATATACACATAACAGAAGCAACAACAAACAAACTACAACCTTTGAATTCTATCACACCAACCCCTTTCATAATTTTATAATATTCTTGTTTACTGGGATACTCCTGATAAATGTGTAAAATCTAACAAAACATTTCTTATCATTTTTACGTCAGGTAATCTGGTAATGGGGTACTCCTGTTAAATGGGTAAAACAAATGCCTTGCAAATTGCACCCAATAATGCAGTGACTACTCGTTTGAATCCCATCAGTTATATATTCTCAGGGTTTACTATTTGCTAAATCTTTCTAGGGCGTTTGTCAGTATACATGTATTATTGTTATTTCTGTTGTTTCTAGTAAACATCTTCATTATCATAACCACCACCAGCATTATTATCATCATCATTATCATCATCATCATCATCATCATCATCATCGTCGTCGTCGTCGTCGTCGTCGTCTTCGTCGTCGTTATTACGATTATCACTCTCTCCACTCCCTCGTATCTCCCACGCTAGTTTTTGTATGCATATGCAAGTATGACTTTATGTGATAAGTACATACATAGTTTTACTTTACGGCCTGTAGCTTCCTTATAAGTATTATAAAGTATTATAAGTATTGACTCTGCATAATTTTAATTCAGTTCCTTTCCTGATTGGTTCATCTACATGTATAAATCATGACTTCTTCGTTCGAATCTGTGAAATCTCCATCTTCGTTAGCCTTCGTGATTCAACGAACTAGTTTATGACCAATTGGCTGAAAACTGTCTTATAAATGACTATGATATGAATGCAAGGACATGGAACTAATTAACACTGCATAAAATATAGATGAGTCAAATAAACAAAAAAAAATCGTATTATGACAGAACGAAACGATTTTTTGTGTGTATTTGAAGGTGTAATTCAATATATCCAAACAAATATTTGTCTGTATTACCGATTTGTAAAAAGTTTGTTAGAAAAGTTCAAACGTCAGTCATTAGACATATTTTTTCGACATTTTTCTTGAAACGCAACGTGTAATCTAACCTCTTGTCTATGGAGTTATACCATAAAAGACATTTTTAAAGGAAAATGTAAATTTTAATCTTGGATTTAATTTCTGGGGATTAATTTATTTCTGCATAATCAGAACATAGTATATCAGTTTAATACATGTAATGAAAAGCTGCATTTTTACTTCAGATAACTCAACATGAACAAATGAAAGGGAATACTTCAGTATAAAAAATTCAAATGTTGTAAACTAATATTTTCTGCATAATGATTTCTTTTTACAATTCCGAAAATTGACGGCCTGTGATATTAAAGTTGGAGTGCCGATATTTATAGGGAAGCAACAGCCCATAGAGTTAAAGTACATGTACATAATATGTACATGTCAAATACCTTTGAGAAAATGGTTTTATTAGACGTACATAAAATCTTGCGTGGAAGAGGTGAGGGTGTGGAGATATAGATCAATGATTGTTGACTATTATGATGAAAGCGATGACGATAATTATAATAATGGTAATGATAAAGATGATTATGATGAAGATCATGTAGGGGTGGTGATGATGACTCTCCTAAAGGAAAATCTGCATCAAACTAAACACAAAATACATTTATGCCAGCAAGTGTTTGTGAAACATTTAGTTAAAGACACAAATTTATTATGACCACAGTTTCCACAAATGTTAACTACAAACCACATAGTCCCCCACGCTCTAAATATCTTTGATAAGGTTTAAATGAAGTCCTGAAAAAATTGTATTTCAAAATGATTATTTAGTGCTTTATACAAGTGAAAATCTATAAGTTATTACATGTAATTTCAGTGTATTCGCCCTGCCTATTTCCTCCCATATTCTACTGTGTGTAGATATAGGCTATTTCATACTCCATTGCAGTGGAAATTTCAAGGCTGATGTATATTCATGCATATCTTGTCAGTGGGAGCAATCCATTTAAGCACTAGTACTATGTAACTCACATTTTTTTTTTAATTGAAGGTCGACAATGTTAGTTTATCATGTGTCTTTAACAGTAAACACGAAAAAAAAATGTGATCAATGGGATTCAGAGACAGTCTGGTCAATCATGATATGTAACAATATAATAAAATAACAAAAATAGTGAATTTTGCTTTCAATCGCTATATATAGAGCCAAAGAAAATGTTTAAATTCGTAAAGCTCCCAGGGCCGGAACCCGCCTGCAAGGGACTTCGCGCTTCGCGCTCATTATGCGCTACGCATACACAGTTTCTGTGTCCCCCTATTTAAAAAATCTCGGATCCGCCCCTGTCTCAAGGACATAATACTCCACTTCGTGCATGCACAGACTTCCATAATTATTTCTTCATCACATCAACTGCTCTCACCGCAATCTTTGCTAAATCAGAAATCAAATGCACCAAAACAAACCAGCAAACCATGCAGTTGCCAAATCACCTCACCAACTTGCTACATTGTCCTTTTGGCATTTATATATAAACAACAAACTTGAATAAAAGGTACTGGAATAACCAGGAAAATGTTCATATGTTTTCTTGACGTAAATTTTGTTAATAAAACATAAAGTCATATTGATCCACCATCAGCAAATACGATATTTCGTTTGCCAGAAAGTTAAAAACTTGTTACAGTTTTAACTATTTTATGTCACGCGAAAATATTTGAAAAAAAAAGCTATTAAAAAGTGAAATGACATAGCTATAGTCATGCATGGGATTATATATTTGTGGGACACTTTTTCTAATTCATGTATTAGTACATATACATATACATACACACACATACGCGCGCGCAATACACTCGGTGGCGTATCACAACGTACACGATAAATTTACATGCTTGCGCGGACACACACACTCACACAAACACTTTATGCACGCAGAATGCAGTCATTTTACATGAATATTAAATATATTAAATATATTTATAAGGCTATAATCCCACGGGCAAGCGCAGAAGACGAGCGTTTACCATGCAGGAAGGGGTAAGGTGGGTGTGGCCCACAGTAAAGGAAAAAATAAATCCTAGCTCTTAAATCATGTTATGTACGGTACACGTCACACCACAAAACGGAGTTGCTGGTTCATTAATCTATTTGACGTAATTTGGTACAATCTAAAGGCATATGATATTTTGTCTGGTCATCCATTCAAGTTTGGATTTCCACTTGTAATGACCAGGGGCGTAGGCTGGTTTGGGCATGGGGAGGTGCACATCTTGCGGAGGTGGAACTAACTTGGTGTGGGGAGGTGCACATCTTAGGGAGGTGGAACTAAAGTTGAGAAAATCAGGCGTTGAAAGCAGAAAAGGTGGTGAAAAATTCTTTTTGCTTGCCAGAAGCGGAACTCCTTTGGCTCTGCAGGGAGGGGGGGGGGGGTGCACGTGCACCCAGTGCACCCCCTCCATCAGCCTACGCCCTTGTAATGACAAAACTTCATAAATATCATGATGGGGGAGGGTCAATACCTGCTTCTTTGCCTCTCTCTGTTAATCACTGATGCACATACGTCTGCAAAAAAAGTCATTCATAACCAGTATATACTCAGATAGACACATACCACAGAGATGGCTGAGACATTTTGAAAAAAAAAAAATAAACCTCTGGCAACGCGTGCGATGCGTGGTGGAAATATTTTGATAGCGTTTTAAGAAAACGATCATTTCTCACTCTTTAAGAACCAAGTATATCATTTTTAACGAAAATTACAATAAACGGGCCAGTTTATACCAACATCCGAAAAAATGTGAAAATTTGAGAGTTTTGGCCCAAAATAAGGGTTTTAAAATTTTCATATTTTCTCACAATGGGTATCAATGGACAGATATTGGTGATATCTTTCATTTGACACCCATTATTTGGAAAACCACTTAACAAATTTTCAGATTTTTTTCGGATCTTGGTACAAATTGGCCTGAAAATAAAGTTAAAATTTGCTGAAACGTTTTTAGTTTTGCGTAAGATTCACATCCGAAAAAAAAAAACTTTCTCATAATGTATACTGAAAGATGACCAAAATTAAGTTAGCAGGTCAAGCTGTTCTTGCGCAACGTCATTAAAAGTTCAATGATGTCTAAATTTACATATTTCCCCTTATATTGGTTTTCCTGTTATAAATCTTAAACGGATAAATGAGGACTTTAACATTATCAAATCTAATCACAATGGGTATCGTTGAATAGATATTTTTAATATCTTTAATTTGACACCACTGACGTAAAAATGTAAATATCTGTTCAGGAAATATATGCAGAAAACCAGACACATAGGAATTTGGGGTCAAATTAGAGGTCATTGACCTCTGACGTCACGTTCCACCACTCCCGACACTCAAGAAATCACTTTTCAAATGTGTCAAGGGATGTTCTACCCAAATATCATAACAAGACACCTGGTCATTTTTGTCAAATAAATTCTGGCTATCTCTTGGACTATGTGTGTGTGCGCGCGTTTGTGTATGTGTGTATGTGTGTGTGTTTGTGTGTTTGTGTGTGTGTATGTGTGTGTGCGTTTGTGTATGTGTGTGTGTGTGTGTTTGTGTGTTTGTGTGTTTTATTTGTTTGTATGTCCGTTCTTTCCTTTGCTTCGTTTATTCGCTTGTTTGCGTGCTTGCTTCTTATTGATGATTAAGGTTTTTCCATGACAACAGAGCATAACATTAATACCCGTCCAGGGCACACGAACACACACATACACACACACACACACACACACACACACACACACACACACACACACACACACACACATCACAAAACACACCACACACACACAACATACCACACAGCACATACACACATACACACACCACACACACACACACACACACACACGGAACTTACATATGCATACTTGTTGGAGTGTCGGTCATTTTTGTTCAATAAATTACTTGGCTATCTCTTGGACTATGTGTGTGTGCGCGCGTTTGTGTATGTGTGTATGTGTGTGTGTTTGTGTGTTTGTGTGTGTGTATGTGTGTGTGCGTTTGTGTATGTGTGTGTGAGTGTTTTGTGTCAGTACGGAGAACCATACAATTTGGGATTTCCACAAGTACCGTTGTCTTCAGAGGTACACTTACAGAACGTTGGTTTAGAATTTTGGTAATTTTTTATAATGTCTTTCAGATAATTAAACTACTTAGCTCTGAAACTCTGTATTTTTGTATTTTTTTTTAGAAACTACTGAAAATGTAAAATGTCCCATATTTTACAATGGTTATAATTATGGTTTTAAAACCAAAATACGTCAGTATAAAAACTTTTTGTTCAGTTTGAGGTTGTATTCTGTCTGGCGTGACAATACTATGTTTTGTGAAAGATTGTTTAAAAATTTGTCTGATCAACCAGACCAGGGCTTTAAATAAAGCCCGGGGCCAACAGTAGTGATTTTCAGGGGCATCGATATTGGGGTGGCAAGGGGGGCAGTCGCCACCCCAATGAATATATTGGGGGCAAACATATCAATTTGCCCCCTGCCCCCAATAATTTTGACAACTTAAAAACTTCATAATAATTTTATATAAATGATATGTTTAAAAAGCCTTGGAAGGCACTACAAAGCCAGAAAACCAAGCACAAGAATACTACTAAACGTACACAATATTCCATTTTTTTGCACGCTTTGCGTGCCAAATTCTATATCGCGCCAAAAAGTTGTTGACGTTTTCACTTTGCCCCCCCCCCCCATCCGTAAAATGGATCGACGCCCCTCGTAATTTTCATAGCAAACTTCAACTATTTGTAGAGAAAATCACTTTGGACAATGTGGTTCGTTTTAGTTCGTTATTGTCGAGTTAAAACTTCCTTCTGCATCGTGCAGATCGGTTCATGACCATGATGTGACAATTTTGACATTTTGTATTTGTCGTTATACATGTACCGCTAGCATTCTAACCGTCGCAGTGCATTACTGAGAAAAATTTTCTCAGTTATTTACTATTCGTTGAGACTCTCCCCTATTGTTGCTCATATCTCCGACTTTACGATGGTTCTCAGTGTGGTTCAATTTCTGTCGCAACGAAGGGAAGTGGTGTGTATAAAAGGATTCAATACATGGGGTGATGTCAGAGTAAAATCTTCGGGAGGGCGAAAACTAATATAGGGGCAATAATGTCCAAAAGACTTAAATTTCATAAATTACACGGTAAAACCCCATGACTTTCTGTATTTTGACAATTTTAGCTGGCGGCCGCCCCCTCTGCACCCCCACCCCCGTGGTGCCGTTTCTGTTACATATACTGAAAATATTGACTCCTTCAAATATTTCAAGTCTCCTGACTGTGTCTTATTTATTTCATAATTATTTTATATCACTGTGGAAAGGCATTACATGCACAAGTCGTAAACTAAAAAGTACATGTATACATGTTTACATGTACATGTACAAAAGTACATTTTCCTAAAAAAGAAAGTGAAAATGATGCATGTCGTCCGGACGCTGAGTGTCTCATTTGTCCTTCTGTTTCGAAAAGAAATGATAAATTGCTTCAGTTATCCAATGATTATTACTGCCTTCTAATTCTATTGCAGTGCGTATCAAAAAGAGAAAATCCATCTTTAGATAGATATTTTTTCAAGGTCATTCATTACAGAGATTTATAAACCTATAACATTCGTATAAATAAGATTTTTTTTCTCTTTGCAATGATACCTCACTGGTATCACCGGTGTGACGCATGATCGGGTAAATTACTCTGGAAGAGAACAAGGCTAGATCACCTTTTTTGCAAGTTTGGGTAAAACTTGCATAAAATGTGAATAACCTCTTTAAAACATGAACCCAATCATCAATGTCTTTAGGCTTCCATTAATTGACCAAAATTTGAAAAACTGTGATTAAACATTGTTTTCTACAATACCAATGTAATCACTCATGCATGACATCAGTGATGCAATTGAAGTATCCGCGGAAAGAGAAACAGTTGCTTTTTATGGATATTAAACTTATAAAGTTCTATGCTATATCTCTATGATGGTCGGGAATATTTTCCCTCTAAACATTGATCACCTTTTTAAATACACGCTATATCCGGCAAGATTTATTTTTAAGGCGACTTCACGTTATAAAGACAACTGTCCTTTTTAAATAAAATGTTTGAATTTACAGTTGTTGCATATAATTTTATGTAGCAGGAAAACTCCGTCTTATAATTATCGTTTCAGCTGTGAGCTTTTACGTGACCCTAACATAGATTTCCTGATAACAATTCAAATTAAACATTAGATTGAAAGTATAATTGTCATCCAATTTTCTAAGTTTAGCGGTGTGTCTTGAAAGAACAGTGCGCCATCTCCCGTCGTCGTCTTGTCAGCTCACATTTGCCCATTACGAAGGTACATGTAAATCGATAATTCCCAGAGAGCTAATAATGATCAGCACCTGGCGCTCGATATATGGTATTGTCATCTTAACTTATCAAAATAGGCTATGCTTTCACGATCAACCCTTGCGCAGATTCAGTAGGAGCATTGTGCATATCAGAGTGTTCTCCCTTTAGTATGAAAGAATTGCAAAAAAAAAACTTGACATCGGAAATCACATAGTCCTTTATCTTCCCATACGAAAAAGAAAATGTATAAATAACCACGGATATGAAACATTACATGCAAAATAAAACAAGCCAATTGCTCACAAACAATATGGAAGCGAAATGCAAACATAGTCTTGTAATAAATCTCGTGTTCTGATTTAGATTTCATTCTAATGACTGACTTATCGGTGTGAAATAAGTACCAGTAAGATATTTAGTTCTTCATACAACTTTATATTATGTTTTTCATGAATGAAGTTAAAGTACGAATCGCTTAGGTATCATAATTATTTGCGTGATATTCAGTGTATTTCGATGCATTTCTAATAATTGTAAATTTTCATTTTCATTTGGATTTATAACATTTATTTGAATAAATGACGCAGTAAGCCTACACACCTTTATCTAATATATAGACAATCATGTAATCAATTGGATGTTTCTGGATCTATTCATTCCACGGTAATCCATCTGTTCTACGAATACACTCCAAATATTTGGAATCCAGCATGCACATAGATGTCAATATGTTTAGTAATCATTGAGGTTATCATTATTAATCTTTGATGGAAAGGAATACATTAAATTTGACGATGTTGTGAACTGGTCTATTTCATGCCCTAATTGGATGTTTCTGGATCTATTCATTCCACGGTAATCCATCTGTTCTACGAATACACTCCAAATATTTGGAATCCAGCATGCACACAGATGTCAATATGTTTAGTAATCATTGAGGTTATCATTATTAATCTTTGATGAAAAGGAATACATTAAATTTGACGATGTTGTGAACTGGTCTATTTCATGCCCTATCTTTAAATTCACTACAAAGGATCGTGTATATAAAATTATTTGTATACTCGTGATATGACATTTCTTGTTATTATATTTAGATTTTTACAGTCACATACACAGTTTTTAACTTACCTACTTGTTATGGGATACACAATTACATTTTTAAGTTACGTGTCAATTGATAGCAGGGTAATTGTCCAAAGTTTTATTTTGTGACGATTTAAATATCTACTACTGTATTATGGCGAGAAATTAGTTTATTTCTACATACAGCGTGTCTAAAAAAAAATTGTGCAAGGGAAAAACGCCATCTTGAGCAATTAAAAATACTGTTGCGACATGATGCTTACATCAATGTCAAGGGCACAGTCTTAGCTTTCAAATGCCATTTGTTTTGTTAAGTTTGCTTGTGTTAATCTAGAGATATGTTTAGTTAACTACCAAAGGGTAAAATCACAATGTCATTTTGAGGTCTGTACATGTAAATCAATGATAGCATCAAGTTTATCAAGAGTTCCTTGTGAAATTAGATATATGAAAACCCATTTGTGCCTCTTTTTAGAAAATTCAATAGGATGTCATATCCAAATAACCGTAAAATAATTATACTTAATAAACAATATTTATTTGTAGGATTAGAAATGATTATGTAACAATTGCTCGGTATGCATTGTATTGATGTTGAGGATGTGATAATTAGTGAGAAGCTGTTCATTTACACTTCTTCCCTAAAAGTGCCACAATTGTGATTTTACCCTTTCGTTGTTAACTAAATAGGCCTATATCTCGAGATTAAAACAAGACTGCCCTTGATATTGATGTAAGCATCATGTTATAACATAATTTTCAAATTGCCAAAGAGTGTGCTTTTCACTTGCACATTCTTTCAGACAGGCTGTACATGTGCCAATCTGCTTTAGTTTATAAGAGCATGATAAAATAATTTGCTTACAACACCACTACTTCCTTCTCCTCCTTCTGCACCTCCTCCCCTTCTCCCCTCCTTCTCTCCTTACTGCACGCTCCTCCTTCCCCTCAGCTTCCTCCTTCTCTGCCTCTCCCTCCTCCTCTCCCCTCCTCCTCCTCCTCCTCTCTTCTTCTTCTTCTTCTTCTTCTTCTTCTTCTTCTTCTCTTCTTCTTCTCTTCTCTTCTTCTTCCTTCTTCTCTTTCTTCATTTTCTTTTCTGATGAAGCATTTTCTCACTGTATGGCACCGTCAAAATTATATTTCTTTATCCTCGTTACAGTCACATTATCACCTACGGGGATATAATCATTACGTCTGGATAATTATTCTGAATGTTTAACTTTCAAGCTAAAATCTGATTATGTTATGATATTTGATATCAAATGATAAATGTATCATAATTTTAGTGTATACCATGAAACAATACATTGTTTGTATCACTTTTATGACATAATTTAGACATTAGATAATATAATCAAAATATGAAAATCCAAACATGTTCTTGTAAAGGCAAGCACATTAAATCAATTATTTTCTCGGTAAAATGAATTGAAGAAGTTATACATTATCGTCATAGACAGCATCCACACTCTTTTGCCTTGGTGAAATTCATAGTAAAAAAGTTTCATGAATTATCTTCAATAATTTCTAGTAATGTTTCATTATCAGCAGATACGTATACGTTTTACATTTGTTCCAATTGTTATTTTCGTCTGAGAATGAATTCTTAAGTGGAAATTTGCATGTCATTGTAAGGATGTATTTGCGTCTGATCCCAATCGATGCCTCGTTTGTTAATTTCCCCCTCTTCCTGCACCCATTTATCGATCTGTGGCCTGGACTCGTCGCATATAGATACGGGGCGAATTGTTACCAAAGTTGTGGCAACGAGAACTATGCAAGGATAAAGGAGATCGATAATTTTACGTCCTAGTCTTGTAAACGGGAGGGAGCCCATTGTGACCCACTATGGATTTTAATACATCCAAAATGGCGTTGTGGTCTACATAGTGATCGGGAGCTCTTACGGCTCAAGCTCAGAAGACGGTCATTTTTCGGATCTAAATTCCCAAATGGATAACGATTTATGGAGAATTTTGATCATTGGAACCGTGTTTACAATTTACTGAGCTGGAAGGATAAGGATTGCTTACTTTACTTCAAAATGTCAGCGAGTTAGCAGAAGGACCGCACAATTCAAGGTAACGTCAGGCCTTGTGACAAAGGCCACAATGCGCCATTTTGGAAAATGATAATGATACTTTATCAAACTTATGATTTACATGTATTTCTTTTACCTTTTTATCAATTAATTTCTTTGCACTGATCGATATTTTCGAACTGTATCTTCTTCTTTAGAAAAACTTTGTATGTAAAAAGGGATTGCGTCGTGGCTTTCCTGGGAGTCAATTTTTGTCAAGGCCAAATGTCTTTCTTCATCGCCATATTCTGTTTCACATTCATCAATTACACTGCGCTTTTTTACAGTCATGCCGAACATAATGGTATTACTCTAGATATGTATTTTTATCTGTCCGTAAGTTGGTCTTTGATGATGTGAACTTTTTTTTTACATTATTATTTTGATATTTATAAATATTCATTCTCTTAGTATGCTAACATTTTGTCCATTATTCAGGATTTAGCCCAATTATTTGATTTTCAAGCTAAATATTTTTATATTTCAATGCGTTATTATATTCATTTTTTCTCACGGTTTTTTGTGTACTTTTATGATATTGTAAACCCGTTTTACCCTAGTAACTGAATTCATTTGTTGCTTATTGTCTCAAAATAATCATACATGTAGGTCTGTAACTATACATGCACATTCTGTGGTAGGTGAATGTGGTCATTGAATATTACAATTACTTTAATCAAAAGCCTGTATTCTTCATGGATATGTTACAATGCACATTATTATATAAATACATGTTTGAACCACACAGATTTCGCTTATAAATATATCTTATTGAACCCCAGCAAACCATTTTAAAAGTGCAGTTACCAAAATTTGTACCTTTCGAGGGCGCAGTTTTCACCTCTGTTTTTGTGCACCTATAATTATGTCAAAGTTTCGTTCCATTTTTATCTCTTGCAAAGGCCCTCTCATAAGTACAACACGAATATTATGAGTGCAAACTATATAAATCTTATTATTTGGTGTGCATGTTTTCAACCGAAAAGGTAAAGCAAAAGCTGAAGTAATAGTTTTAACCATTATTATTCATATTGTATAAATGATGGTTATAAATCGAAATGTTGTTTTAAAATAACATTTAAATTCACATTTATATTTCCTTACAGATGGAACGGGTCCTCATCTTGTCGTGTATTTGTGTCTGTAAGTATACGAAAAAAATCTTTTGATAATACATATTTAACATTGAAAGAGATGCAGTGATAAGACCATTAAAACATGATTAAAAAATGATATTTTGACGTAACTTGTCTCAGGGAATATGTTTGTCAAAAGGGGGAGGATGTTTGTCAAAAGGTCCCTTTTCACATTATTGGTTCATTAGGTATTTCAGCAATATACGAAAAAATATGACAATATAAATGCATTTCAAAATTACATCAAAATCTTACTCTACATATGATATTTATAAAAACATGAAAAATATGAAAAATAAATGAAATAAATATGCATATATTTATATAAACTTAATCACGTGTGCGTGTGGGTGCTTGTGTACAAGGGTGAAGGACATCGCTGTCGTATAGCAGTCGTACAAATGAACATGAGCTTTGCAATATTGTTGATAATTCACCTGCATTCATTATATTTTTAGTAATGTTCGATAAGACAAAAACGAAAAATTAATATCCAAAATGAATAAATAAATAAATATATAAATAAATAAATGAATAAATCAATTATACATTTCCTTCTTCCATCAGTGTTTGTGCAATCGTCAGTTGGAACTACCACAGTTACATCTGTCACAACCGTAGCCTCTCAGTCATCGGTAGTGCCTCCCTCGGCGGCCCCTGCCTCGGGGACCTCTCCCTCAGGGGCCGCTCCCTCGGGAGCCGCTCCATCAGGAACCCCTCCCTCGGGAATCCCGCCATCAGTCTCCGGTGCCTCGTCCGTCTCGCCGGGAGTCCCGATTGATCCCGAAGTGGCCCAACAAAGATGGCAGATATTAGTCGAAGATCTGATGGCGCCGAGATCGCAGACGTTTAATGACACTTTTTACGCCATTGTCACCGGGTACCCGGACGTCCCGTATGGGGTAAGTTGAAATGAAATAATGAAACATCATTTTTCTTCTGCATGATTACAAGAAAATAATAATAATTTGGATGGGCAAGTTACAACATACAAATTATCGTATTTACATAAACCATGCAATAAAAATGTGTATATTCAGTATTTGTGATATTAAACAATCATAAAACACACTTAATATGAATTCATGTGTACTTAATGTACTTATGAAATACAGATTTCCTCATACTTTTCAAGTTGTCACTATGAAGATGCTTAGCTTCAAAAGGCGTTACATTGATTTCCATCGAAAAAAAAATGGCTTATTAATGTCAGGACATTGGCCACATATTTATCTACATACAATATGAGATTTTAGGCTAAATTACGCAGGTACCCAGTAAGATTCCAATATCGTGTACATCAATTCTGTTTTCCCCACGCACGTGCACGAACTATAAAAGAAATGCATTTTCTCCAAACCTTCTGAAGGCAGCACTTTTTTAAATTAAGCTCTCTAAATAAGAAGGTGGCATACATATGTACATGTTGGAAATCTCAAAGATGAAGTCGTGCGAACTGAATTGAAGTAAACATTATCGATAAATAAACCAAAAGACAGAGAAATTACAAATGAAAAAAGGGTTCTCTTAAATGTGTCATTTGGTCAAATAAACCTAAACCCCTCCTCTTGCGATTTATTTCTTGTGTTTCTGGAATCTTCTTATGAAATGTGATGAACATAAATCGCAGATAAAAGTTTGTCATTTACATTGTGGCTGTCAATTTCATCGATCAATGAATATTTTAAAGCATTACAATTATGAAAAATACAATGCAAATACCTACATATTTTGTATGAATACGAATATATAAGTATCTAAAGATAACTTTATTACAGTAAAACCGATGGTGAATTTTATTTATTCCTCCGCAACACCATTTTTTAGGTGATCGAAGCCATTTACTTCAACAACAATTTCATGTCAAACACGAGTTCGCGCCCCGACATGTCGTCAGAATCCGCCGACGAGATACTACAGGTTTTATCCGTCATCATCGACGTCCTCGATGACGTGTCCGTGAATCTAACGACCAGGGAGGTTCTGGTGACGGCAGCCTTCGTTCAGGACTTGGCGAGTGCCATGTTGCTCGAAATCTCCGAGGATGAGTTGACCGGTGATTTCGGAGAATTTGACAGTGTCATGTCGGTAAGTCATTTTCTTTATTGTCGTCCAGGGAAAAGTAAAACAATAGATTTACTTGTGCTATTAACATTTTCTCTGTCATGTCCGAGTTTTGTCACAATTTTACGATTAAACTATACAATGGTTTCGAAAAATAACGTTTTTGTAGCCTGGTTTAGGATTAGTAAAGACAGCAATAATACTCGGTGTGTGTGTGTGTGTGTGTGTGTGTGTGTGTGTGTGTGTGTGTGTGTGTGTGTGTGTGTGTGTGTGTGTGTGTGTGTGTGTGTGTGTGTGTGTGTGTGTGTGTGTGTGTGTGTGTGTGTGTGTGTGTGTGTGTGTGTGTGTGTG
>JZLH01S0598656.1:18804-40103 GCA_001188425.1 Eucidaris tribuloides
ATATTTGTGCTTGTGTGGGGTTATTACCAACATTTATTTGAAGCCAAAGCTGTTCGTGTTGATTAAGAACAATCTTAACCTAGCTTTCGTAAAAATTGATGTAATATCCCAAGAGTTAAAGATATTGTTTAATATCGTAGTGATTTAACGAAAAAATGTCCAACTTTGATGTCTGAGCTACATAATAGTGTTTGGATCATTAAGTGATTAGAGTACTAAACTTAGGAAAGTCATACATCAAGTAAAACTTCACAATGTTAAACGATGTTTTTAAGTAAATGGACACGTGCATGTATTGACCAGAGGAGAAGAAAAATACATCCACAAATATTGTAAAGAACGCATCGACACCCTTTTAGAAATAATCTATCTTGAAAGGGGGGGGGTGATATCAGGAATTAAGAATACTCGCGTATACCAGTGTTACTTGCGCTGCATAATGAATAATTTGAATTTGTCTGTTGGGATATGAGCTCATGCTTATATTACAAATTTTGACTATATCCGCAATAACTGTGCCAGCTAATGCCTCTGAATTATACGCTCGGTTATTAATGTGCTGTTTAATAAATTAAATTTCCATTGTGGATTTGGAAAATCATCTCGAATGAAACCAGTATATTACAGTTTCATTTGTGTAAATCCCTTGTAAATAGAACAATGTTCTACTCTGTCATTGAAGTATTCAATCTCATTCATTTCATTTTAATTTAGACGAACATTAATAAATAATTCTGTCTTCGTGATTAACCAGTAAGTTTTGTTTTGTTTTGCGATACTCCGATTTGAGACCTTTGGCGATTAGCTGAGTGATTTTTTTTTTTTTTTGGTTAATGCTGCATGTCGTTTTTCTCTCGCACATACAATAATATAAAGTAATACATATCAAATATTCCATTTAAAATACAATGCGAATAATATTTTCGTCTGACGATTTTTTTCTTTTCTTTTCAGTATATCATCGAAATATGTGATATTTTGCTTGATAGAAAATATCTCGATCTTTGGACGGAAATAAAAAGGGTAAGACATTTTCTTGTCTCTTTAACTCGTTGTGCATATATTTTTATACGTGTAGAAACAGAATATTGATAGGAGTATGAAGACGAAAACTTATCCAACAGTAATTATAACTTTCAAGTGCATCTGTTTAGTAAACTTTTGTATAACCCTTTTACAACTCTTTCAAGGTGTAATCATAGATTTTATAAAAATGGTGGAAATATGTTGCTTGTTGTGCCTAGTTGGCGTGAATGAAAAACGCAAAATTGACGTACATTAACACGTGATATTATTATTGTTGTATATCGTTACGTGTTATAGTTTTCCTGATAACAAATTATCATTTCTTTTTTTACTGCCAATTCAGGCGTATCCTGCGTATGCATCAGTGATTGAAACAGTGGATGTGGCGTCTTTGGCAATTGCCAACCTGCTTTCTACACCAGGAACATTAAAATCTCACGTGAAAAATATTCGTAAGTTAATAATCTCAAAATTTAATGCAGACCCTTTAACCAAATATTTTGCCGCAATTAATGTTTTGAGAGTTTAATGATATACGTTGGTGTCTTTGGTACAATACCGTAATGTATCTAGTTGATCATGTAATGCTAGTCTACTGTGGGTGTCACTTGGTCCTGGATTTAATATTCCAGCGTAAGTTCTTCAAAAGCTTTCTTAAGAATTAGATACACCTTCTTGCTGAAATATATACGAAATAAAAATTATCTTAACAAAATCTATAATTTATACAATTTCAACTCCATTGTCAATATTACATATCATCAGTCCGTTGAATGATGGCCTTGGTATCGTTATTTTTTATGATAACAAATCGTTTTATTTATATGTTATATGAAAGCGACTTCAGAACAGAATTACAGGGGTAAAAGAGTATCTTCATGTTATTATGATTTGATGACATTTCCTTTTGGTAACGTTTTGTTTAACACATTTTAGAGTACATCCTTGTGAAAGACTCATGGCAAAATTTGACGGAAGCGGGCGACTGGATATTTCAAGTGGCTCCTAATGAAGGAACGGTTGTTCCAGCCGAATACATGCAGCTTGCTGACTTCGAAGGTAATAACTATAGTAGCTGACATAAATAACAAAAAAACAAACCTGCAGTCATTACGAACGGACAATTGCAGTAACTTTAATATCGCTAGGAGTGTCAGTCATTAAACATCAGAGACCAACCAATTATCGAGAAACATGAACAATACAGACATAAGTTCTTTTAGGAAATCAGAACTATGACAATTTTTACATTTAAAAAAAGTTTACTCGTGACAGTACAACACCGTAATGACATTGATCGGCGAAGTAAATATATTGCATACCATTATAATGATCAATATTGCTTCTACAGACCCAGATAACTGCATTAATATCCGAATTTTGTGCTGAGGCAGATACGTTTCAATACGATTTTCCAAACCAAAAACGCAACATCAAACCTGCATCTTCACGATGAATAATGAACGTAAAGGGTTTCCTCCAAGTTTGCAAATCTGAAATTAGATCTAGTAAACGAAAGCTTCATAAAACTAAATGTCATATTTCTGATTTCTGGAAGACTTCTTCAGTTATGTAAAACATTATTTTCAAATGTCTGATTTGATCATTCTTCATTTTACTTGTTTCTCCACCGTAGATTTTCAACATCATTTTAATATAGACATTGTCAGCTGCCTACCAAATTGTGTAAAGCATTATTCACAATCTTAAAGAAACATCAAATGGATGTGCAACAACAATCATGCATAAAATGCAATATCAAATACAATTTGAAAGTTACCTTGTACATTTTTCAAGAATCTTTTCACAAAGGACGAGTATTGATATTATTATGCAACATTTTTATTAAGTTCATGCTTGTTGTTGTGCCTTATCTCTTATACAGAACCCTCATGTTTTGAAAAGAGAGGCGAGTATATAATTTAGTTAGGGGACTGTGTTGTGCACGTAATTTCTAAATGCCGCACCAGAATGGAACACACGTCATAGAAAATTCGTTTTGTTTCAGCAAATTGTAATATTGTGACATGGATATGGTTACCAAGGAAACAATGCATTCTTTCGCGTATAATAGACTCACAGTCTAACCAACATAAACCCACACTTACAGAACATATCTCCCAATGTAAAAGGCTCCTGCATTACAGAAACAAGCACACACACACACACACACACACACACACACACACACATACACACATACACACTCCTTATTTTCACTATATCTTTTTTATATTAAAGGGACCTTTTGCACTTTCTTCGGTATTCTATAAATATATGAAGTAAATTATAACTTTTTATCTATATCAAAATACTGTTGAAATGTTTTCATACTATGAAAGACCTTTAGGCATTCTACATTAAGAATACATTATGATGTAAATTATTATGCCTATTCATTGATGTAAAAATGCTGTAACAAAATATTCTCCGATTTATAGTTTATAAAGCTCGACTGTTCCTCACGTATTATGTGAAATTGTTGCAATTGAATATGGAAAAGCCGAAATGAAGTAAATCATTTAAAAATCCAATCCAATCAAATTAGTCCTCTCACAGTTTTATTACATGAATATTAAGTAACGTTTCACCTTTATTCTCCAACTTGTACATCCGCCCAGAAAATAGAGCATGTGGCTTTGGGTCAGCGTGCAATATAAGGGTGTGAGATGACGCTCCATGGAAGAATGACGAGAACATCCGTGACATCCTCCATCAGGGAGCAAAGGTATGACATTTATTACAACGTGTCTTGTGCACTATGTATGGTGTTGTGTGTTGTGTGTGAGTGTGTGTGTGTGTGGTGTGGCGCTGTGGTGCGGTGCGTGTGCGTGTGCGATGTGGTGTGTGTGTGTGTGATGGGTGGTGGTGTGTGTGTGGTGGTGTGATGGGTGTTGTGTGATGTGGTGTGCGGTGTATGTGTGTGGGTGTTGTGCAGGGTATTAAAATTATGGTAATTATAAGGAATCTACCCGACTTTAAATGATACACTCTCATAATGTTGGGAAATTTAGTTGGGTAATTGGCGGTTGTTAAAAGTTCGTTGTCTGGGCGATTATTACCCCCTGAGCATATGAATGTACTTTAACCAATATTGCCGGCAATTATTTTTTACCTAAATATTGGGCGGATAGTTTACCAACAGTATTATAACTGGAATGTTGGGAACTTGTATGTCTCCCGCAGTTGTGTAACCTTGCCAACATTTCCATGGTGGTTGCGTAAAATTTCCGCTCGGCCAACTGATCGGCCCCTTGGGTAAAAACGTTGCGAGTAAGAAATCTACCATGTATGTTACGTTGGATACTTGTATATTATCAACATTCTCAATGCAATGTTGGGTAAATTTCTGTTGGGCAACTAAACGTTGGTTAAAAATTGGCCTATATAAGCGCGTGCGGATATGTGTTTGTGTGAGTGGTCACTAGTGTCGGTGTTGTGTGTGCTGTGTATCGTTGGTATGTGTGTGTTGTGTGTGAGTGTGTGCGTGTGTATGTGTGTCTGTTTGTGTGGTGTGTGTATGTGTTGACATGTGTGTGTACGTGTCGTGTGTGTGTGTGTGTTGTGTGTATGTGTGTTGTGTGAGTGTGTGCGTGTGTATGGTGCTTGTGTTTTGTGTGTGTGTGTGTGTGTGTGTGTGTGTGTGTATGTGGTGTGTATGGTGTGTGTGTGTGTGTGTGTGTGTGTGATGTGTGTGTGTGTGTGGTGTGTGTGTGTGGTCGGTGTTGTGTGTTGTGTGGTGTGTGTGTGTGTGTGTGGTGTGTGTTGTTGTGATGTGTGTGGGGGGGCGGTAATTGTACTTTACCCCAATACCGAGGAAACCCAAGTACACGAAATTATATTTACCCACATTTCGGTATTCCCATAGTAAACTGCATCGATCAATACATTTTTTGTATCGATCATAATCATAATGGAATTGTTTTACTGCTACTTTTTAATTAATTATTAGTATTTCTTAGTTTCTCATGTTTACGGGTATAATTTTGTATCTTCCGACGATTTAAAAAAGAATGATCCATCTAATTATCGAATTGTCGATCTATAACATCTATTTTATGTGATTCTTTAAAAAAAAAAAGAAATTGCACAAGTATCTAACCATGATATTTCAGTGGTTGTATTAGAACACTATATATATCAGCAAGGAAAAAATAACATGTAAGCAGGTAAGCATAACGAGCAAATCAAATACTAGTAGTTGGGCATTTCCCCAAGGATTGAGGAAAAAGAGTCAGGCAAAGAGATGTTGTGGACAAATCAGTGAGTAATAATTGCTAAATAGATGAGTATTTGAGATTAGGCAAAAGCTGCTGTGTAGATCGGACGTTGCCCAACAGATAAGTGTATTCAGAGTTGGGTAAATTGATATTTTGGAAATAATCGTTGAGCAATTGATCGTTGGGCAATGTCATATGGGGTAAAATTTGTTGGGTAAGTAATTACCCAACTGAAAATATAACAACTGTTGGGTAATTAAAGAGTTGGGTAAAATATGATGGATGACCAACTGATAGTCAATTTAATTTGCCCAACCATATAGTAAACTGATTACCCAACATCAGTTGGGAAAATTATGACCAATAGTTGTTGGGAAAATTATGACCAATAGTTGTTGGGAAAATTATGACCAATAGTTGTGTGGACAGTATGTTAACCAGTGTTGGTTAAAGGTTGGGCATTTATTTACCCAACTATTTTAAGAGTGTAGTTATATAATTTTTGGTATGAGAGAGTGCAGTAAAATAAAACAATATCGGATTCGTATGGTATTCTATTGCACTAGAGCGCAAATGAACCTGTTCAGATTCATGAATTATGGAGATAGAACCAAAAGCAAGAATGTTAAGATAAGTCTGTAATTCATGACGAGAGCATAATCATGTTGACTTGATGTATTACACGATCTGACAATCACTTTTATTTTATTATAATGTAATAGTTAACGAGATCTACGTGGAAGACGTTTGTTTACACAATGAACAACTTAAAATGTAATAAAATAATTTTTCTTTCTTTTTCGATTGATATGATCATTTGGCTTGAAAAATACAATTTTTTAGTTTTGAACGTCTCCAAAAACGTCTCTGACGCAGGTAAATATTATGTTTAGTCGTTAAAACAATTGTAACAATGATTTTAAAATGATATAAACGATATTTATCACTTCATCATTGTAACATGTTATGTAAGTCTTACTCCAGAGAACAATATACTATTCTATTTCTCTTTTCTACAGCTTGTACCATCCACGTGTGATGGCGAATGACGTGATTTCTGTGACTACTATCCGGGTTCCCGACTTCAGCGGAACAAGCATACCACTCACCTACCGATTCGGACATTTGGAGAGGGTAATGGGCACCAGTCTTTAATTTACTTTTCCCTCCTGTTATCTGTGTTACATAATGGTGCTGGGTTTTTTTTTACCGCCAGACCATTTCTCCAAAGCTCTTTAGTTATGAATCCATTATCTGTCAGCAAACAAGTTAGATTTTTTCCCTAGAAATCCCAAGATGCAGAAATGAATTAGCAAATTGGACTCGTTTTCATTATCCGTACTCGCTTCTTTTTCATATAATTAACAAAAAATGATGTAACAAATATTACTTCTAACCAAATATTTTACAACGCTGGAAAATGTTATCTTACAATCGTTTGAGTACTGCATTATATGTTATAGTAATATTATGGTTATACCTAGAAATGTTATTTCTAATATTTTTTGATTTGTGTTTAATAACTGCAGAGACCAGATCACTACGATACCCTCTGTGTCTTCTGGAATTTCGATAAAAAGTAAGTGTACCTGATAAATCAGAGAAAGTAACGTATTGTTTGAGTATGACTTGAAATACGTTTATGGTAAAGTGTCATCAAAATTCTCCTCGATTATTTTAAGTAGGATGATAAATATTTATAAAGTAAATTTTCATGAGGAAGGGGGTAGAGTTGCATTAACGGTCTAAAGTTCTCGATAGTCGTGGATTAGAGCTTTGTTTTTGAATACTTGCATCTTAAACCAATCTTTCATATCTGTTTTGGATGGAAATAATTACATTAAAATCGACTTAAATTTCATATAACTTACTGAGATAGATACATACACTGTATACATGATTTAAACAAAACGCTTAGTAACGCATAGATTAGTTTCGATTCCAGAGCTGTGACCTTTTTTTCTGGTAATTCATACATCGAAAACATATTAGCCTTAGTCAAGGCAATTGACTGATGATAATAGTTTTATAGGTTTGGAAGTCAGACTAAGCCTAGATTCTTATTTTTATCATATTAAAGATGTTGATTTTTCGGATGGGTGAGGTTATGAATAGGTTATTACTGTTTCCGTTTAATTCCCATCATATTGCTGTTGAACATTGTGCCATGATGCAAAGGGGACAACCGTTTCATAAAACTTTATGAAACATTATAATCACGGAGATAGATACCTTAACGCAATTAAATATTATCAAATGCTTGATCTTATTATTTTAATGACTCGGAAAAAGAATGACCCAGCTGAACTCAAACCCGTAATTTAGCACAGCGCACTATCCAATGTAGCCACACAAGGCGACTCGGCAGTTGTATTGTTATGTAGCAACGGTTCCGAAAGTGTGAGACGTTATAAAGTACGCATGCGTCGTGCGAGAAAAGTTCTTGGGGGAAAAATGTAGCCCCTGGGTATCGTCACTCTCACCAGAATCAAACTGTACTCCTGAACTCACTTGATCTTATTATACTCTATAATTAGCTCCTTTCTTGATATTATACAGGGAGTAAGAGTTTTAAAAAAATATGCAAATACTATTATTCTCTTCGGAAACCTTTATTAAATTATACATTATGACTTGGTTTTTTTTCAGTCCCGAAAATGGCGGAGTTTGGGATGATGAGGGTTGTGAAGTGGTATCATCCAGTGCCTTGTCGACGCAGTGCATGTGTAACCACACGACCAACTTCGGTCTACTGGTCCTGGAACACGACAAAGAGGTATGGTTGTCGCGTGACACTGTGGTGCACCCTTCGAAAAGATAGATTAATCTTTGCACCAAATACACTTAGAAAATGCGTTCAACTTTGCACCTTTAGCAATGTCACATTGGGAACACTTTTACGGGTGCAACTTTGCACCTTTTAGACTAAAATTTATACTGAGATCACCTTAAAGGTGCAACTTTGGACCTTTAAAGGTCTGAAAGGTACAGAGTTTGCATCCGTAAAGGAGCTCCCAGTTTGACATTGGTCTGCACCTTTAAAGGTGCAAAGTTAAATCTATTTTTCTTAGTGTGAACGAGGTACAAACGCTTGCGACATCGATAGCTCCGTTTTAGCTGTAAAGTTATACTCTTAACCCCTTCAGTATTATGCAAACTCAGGACATCATGCAAAGTGTATGAAGTTCTTTTACAACCGTACTGAGAAAGTGAAGTTGTAAGGTCGCACCCTTAAAGGTTAAATTGTGCAACTTTGAAATTGTATGGTGCGATTATGCACCTAAAAAGAAGCAGCCAGTGTGAAAAGGGTTTACAGCTTGTTGGATGTAAAGTTTTTGTCAGTATGTGTTGTTACACTCCGTTTATATCTTCATATTTAAGTAAGTCTAATTTTACATTTTCAAGTATTGCCATCTGTAGTAAACTTAGTTCATATTTCTTTGTGCAGCATGGCAGTCGTATCAAGTTCAAACGATGGGGTGAGATAAGCATATCCTAAAAGTTCATGATCAGTAAATAAAGTGCGAAAATACTTAAGAAACTGCTTTGAATACCATTGCATTTCATGAATACCTTTTTAAACACAGACTGATACAGATCAAACACAATGACAAGCTTTAAACGTGCAGTCGAACACAACCTATGGAAATACAGATTTATACATTTTTTTCTTCAGTATCACGTTGACCACCTTCCCAAAGACAAAATTCCTTTCTTGATTTTACAAGATGATGCTCTTTCCGACAGACCATTTCCCTTCCGGACTGACAATCTTGTAATTCCTTTTCCAATTTGATGCTTATTGATTTCTCTCGTTCATTTACTTTCCCCTTTCAGTATATAAATTGGCATTTCATCATCCAAACATGGTTGTGGCCGATAGGGGCAGGACTCTCGGTGATCCCCCTATTTCCGTTCTGGATATTTCTCATCTACCTGACGTAAGTTACAAACCAAGACATCATCAAAGTCATGCACTATTTTCTGCATGCTTTTACCATTCCGTGCGCCACGTTTTTTTCCTAAAATATATTTTAAAGTGTCTTGACGCATCCGTTTGGAGCCACTTTCGCAAATCAAATAATTCAACAAAAGCGGACGTCGTCTACAGCTGCATTTATTCAAATATGGAAGTGCCTGCTCTGTAGTGTTTCCATAAATATCACACCTCTGTATTATAACGACGTGCGGAATCAGTTGAGTAACCTTGATGTGAGTTCGTTCAAGCACCCATCAGATACCAGGAGAAAAACAACATTAAGTTTGGTTAAGCTAAAGTGAAGCCAACACAAGGCCGACTTTCCCAGTGACTTTGTATGAACTTAGTATGTCTGGGTAGTTTTTAGAATAACTTCCTCTGTCTCTCAGCTTCTACCTTTTTCCACATCGATTTTCTGCATTTTTATATAGCATTTTATTAAAGGGACGTATATACAGTGTATAATAATATTTATATCTAAACATTCATGACTTATAAGGTTCACGGTTTTATGTAAAACATACACTTACAAGTTTAATGTACTTGTCAGTTCCATACCATATTTTAATGAAATAAGCTGAATGGGTGTGAGTGTGTTTGTGTGTGTTTGTTTTCGTGTATCTGTATCTGTGTCTGTGTGAGTGTGTGTGTGTCTGTGGGGGGATATGTGTGTGTGTGTGTGTGTGTGTGTGTGTGTTGTGTGTGTGTGTGTGTGTGTGTGTGTGTGTGTGTGTGTGTGTGTGTGTGTGTGTGTGTGTGTTGTGTTGTGTGTGTGTGTGTGTGTGTGTGTGTGTGTGTGTGTGTGTGTGTGTGTGTGTGTGTGTGTGTGTGTGTGTGTGTGTGTGTGTGTGTGTGTGTGTGTGTGCGTGTGCGTTAAAGTTTATTATTTTATCTGTTTTGGCGTGCAATTATCTGTTACCATATGTTCATTTATCATCACGCTCATTATAATGTTACTTTCTGTTATTTTTACATTTGCAGAACAATAAACCCTAAGCGTCGCTCTGCCCAGATAAATTTCGTCTTTTGCCTGATAATGGTACTCCTTCTACTAACTGCCAGTGAAATCGTGACGTGGCAAAGTGTAAGTTTATGTTTCGCAATAGAATTTCAATTTGTAAATACTATAACAGGCAATCGCGATATTAACATTTTCGAACTTATTTCAATATTTATTGCTTATTCATGACATTGTGATGTACAATTTTCAGTATTGCAATCTTTAGTCGGTGCACGCTTCATGATTATACACTTAATATTCTAAGATTCTCCGATTACTGTAGAGGTGATAGGTGAAACTAATATTTCGCAAAAAAAAATCGTTTATAAGCATGTATAACATGTTCGCATGTTGTGAAAATGGTATCTTCTGGTGAAGGTTATTTACTTTAAATGCTTGCTCAATTTCTTGCTTGTTAAGTCGCATTCATGAGTTCCGTGCACCTTTTCTCGCCTTGCTTGTTGCACCGGCACACAGATCAGGTGAGGGATTAGGGGCAGTGTCATCCCCTAAAATAAAATTCATATATGGTACACTATCAAATGTGATTGTTTATGATACTTATGAGAAAAATTTGCATTTACGTTTGATCGAGAATTAACCCTATATAAACCAATATACCGCCCAGCGGTCAAAATAATGAAGGTTGTTAATTTTTTTAATGGGATATTTGTCCCTTTGCCTATACGTTGTTCATGGTACAACTCCCATAATATTTTCATATTTGCATTTTGATCCCTCTAAAGCTTTTTCTTGACGATACTTTGCAGCAGTTTGATTTTTTTATTTTGTATTAATGAGTTCCTTAATTCACCATCTTTATTCCATTCAGCACCAGTATGCGTGTATGGCTATTGGTATGGCTATGCACCTGTTTACGGTCGGTATGTTCTCCTGGCTACTCGTGGTCGGAATTCTCCTTTTCACCCGCGTCACTGAGTTTACCAATAAAGAGGCGCCCCATTGGATCTGTTTCCTGATTGGATGGGGTATGTATGACGTCAAATCATCACAAATTACAGAATAGAACTATATTTTCAATAAAACTCCATGTCATGTAGAATACAATAACTGATCGATTAAACGGAAAAATAGGGAAAGGAAGCTACTTAGGTAGGTGGATTGATAGGTTGATAAATATACATATATGTATAGGGTATAGGGTATGTACATGTATATGTAGGGCCGCGTGTCATGAACTCGCCGGCTTTTGCATTACATGCTAATTTGGGGTTTCACGACATCAAGTTGGATGTATCCAATTATATCTCAAGAACTATACCGCCCAGCATAACAATAGGTATACATTTTCTTGAAGGAAAGTTCACAAGAAATCCAAAAAATGCAACGACATTTAACATCAGGGATACATTATTCAAGTTATGCGTACTTAAATGAAAAAAGTAATTTGTGGTTCACAACTTTAATACAATGTGCCCTTTTGTAAAGTGACCCTACAGAAAAAAAAACAGTTGCAATAACTGCATTGATAAAGTAATCTTACAAATAATTAACATGATACAATGATAAGACGTTTACGGGCTTTTTAGCTTCAGATTTGAGGATAACAAATGATGCTACAAGGGTGAATTATAATCCTGTCATTCACGCCGTGATTTGTGATTTTTTTCAAATGTCAGGTATTCCACTTGTGACGGTAGGCGTGTCTGCAGGAATGATGTTCTCTGAATACGGCCTCGGAGACAGGTAAAGTTGTGATTATTATTTTGTAGTATTTTACTAACGAGTTTTCATTATATACTCCACAAATGGCAATGTTTGTTATTTGTTTTGGATAAGCATTTTAAGCAAGACCTGTTTTACGTTGAAACTCGAGGTTCATAACATCACTGTAATTGAAACGTATGTAGGACGAAAAAAGACAATAAGGTTTCAAATTACTATTTTTAATGGACCGTGAATTATGATTAAATTATAAGGATTTTAAATGAATAATTATCAGTATTATTAAATGAATAAAAGGGGTTATTCAGAGAGGTGAAAATGCGATGGAATAGATTTTTCATTTGTCTCTCTGTATTTTTAGATCGCAACTGCTGATCTATAATTTTTAACAAACATGTCAGAAAAAATGAACCAGGATTCGAACCCGTTATATACAGCTTTCCAGACTGCGACAATACCACCAGGCTATCACTCTTTACCGACATTGACACGGTGAACACAGGGACAAATGCCAATGCTCACAACTCTGAATAATTATCGTTGTACGCAACTGACAGTATGGGAACATTCCACGGTATTATCTGTTGCAGGCCAAATTCTTCAGAAATTCGCACAGACAAGTATATGAAATGATTTATTGTTTCGTATGTTGTGATTTTATCTGACTTATCTGTATCTGTAAATCATTTAGATAATTCATCTTTACATTTCGTTGCTGCAAAATACTTAAATTTACAGCTAGTCATTAAGTGACCTGCTGGATATTTATTTTTTCTTGACTATACTTACAGATGCTGGTTGAATCCAAACAGTGAGATTGTGAAAGCATTCATGATTCCGATCGCGGCCACAAGCGGGGTAAGAAACTTATTTAAGTATTTGTTTATTTCCAACACATTGTACTTATGATATTTATTTGACTGAAATTTGGTTATAGTGTTGCAAATAAACACAACAAAAAGTCACTACCCCCTTTTTCAACATAACATAACTTTTTAACAAAACAAGTTTGTGCAAAATAATTTGAGAAGAGTGTTTCTACAATCATTGACTATAACTTCTGTGTGAAAATGTGATTGATCCGTCAACTCATGCATGAGTGAGCATGCATTAAAGGTGAAAATACCACTTTTCAAAAGTCACAGGAGTCATATCTTATGCCAAAATAATGGTAAATAATGACATTTTTTGCTTTATTTATCAAGTGTGCTCACTCAACCATGACATGGTTACAACCTCTTACGTTCGTATAACATGTAAAGATACATTTTGCTGAAAAATATCGGATTTCAATTTTTGCAATTAACTTAATGGATTTTACAATTTCAATATTTAGAAAGGGTGAAAATTTTTAAATTGAGCTCACCGAAGCGTAAAATATGCCAAAAGTGCCAAAGGAGGTATAAGGGGATCAAACGATAGATGATTAACATAAATAGCGATTAATCATTCACCAGAAACAGAATTTGTCAAAATCCTGCATCGAAACTCCCCCAAAATGACCCTTGTTACTTTTGAAAAGTGACATTTTTGCCTTTAATATGTGCTCACTCATGCATGACTTGACAGATCAACCACAGTTTCACACAGAATTTAGTCAATTAGTGCGCAAACAACCTTGCCAAATTATTTTGCTCACAACCGTTCTTTTATAAAGTTATAGTATTTTGAAAAATGGGGTAGTTACTTTTTTGGTTGTGTTTATATCATTTTGTTATTTTCTTGGTTATTTCAGTTTATTTTGTATTCAGAAATGAAATACATGAAATATGCTTTCGACTGTCACTTAACACATTACACATTTGAGTAAGGTTTCACCTAATGACAACAAAGTACTAATCATATATAGCTGAAATTTTATTATTACGTTTTTTCAACGTCTTATGTTTGTCTATTCATTGGTTTCTAGTTATGTATACTGCTGCTTCTCGCCTCCATACGAGCTATCATGCAAGCCAGCAAAATCACGTTGTTTGAACGAGAAAAGGAGGAACTTCTTAAACTCAGGTAAGTTTATCTTTGAAATGAATGTCCAATATACATTTGTTTTACAATTGTTTTTTATTTGTTTTCTTATATCTTTTACTGGGCAATTATCTATATAATAACCGAAATTTTCATTCATATGCTCCTTTTGTTTATTTTTTGTCTTTAATTTTGGTACGTGATCTCTGTTCCCTCGAAGCACAACAAAACATCACTCCTTTTCTTAGGTTTTTATGAAGTACACGTCTATAAAATTTGATGATCAGTGACTATCATGAAGTTTTAAACAAGTGCACAAACACTAATTCCTGTTTAGGCTGTGTGTCAGGTTAACTGAACTGAGTTAGTTCAGTAGCCTTATTTCATATTTTCATTACTAATCTATCGGTCTATGAATCCTATGAATTTGCATGTCACTTGTGCATTAAATTTGCCATGAAGCAACGTTACAAAATTAAGGTACACATTTGTAATTTGTAAATAAATTGATTACCACACATGATGAACACCCATATAAGGCAAGAGACTGAAGATAGACCAGTAACTTGGGTACAGGCTATACAATAATTTAATATCAAAGTCTATCGGGTACCTTTAATTCCATCAAAGCTGAGTTTCTAACTCCTATACTTTGCTAAAGGTTCTTAAATGACACTTTCTTCTGTACATGTATACTCCAGTGTCTTTATATAATGTTCAGTTTTAGGTATGCAAAAGAGATACCCTGCTTTAATGTCACTTTTTTTCTTTTTTATTGTTTTCATTTGTATTACAGGACAACCTGCCTCTGTTTTCTTGTCATCACGCCTGAATTGGCCATATTCTATTTCCTCGGTCAAATTTCCTTCGGTAGCGATATGATCGGATATGCCTTTGGTGGATTGATACCATTCCAGGTGAAAAACAATATTTATATTTCACTATTGTCCCCTCGTATTCTAATTTAACTCTTAACATGCCGAGAAATTACATCTCTTTGGATATTGTGTATATTGTGTGGTGCATATTTACGAAATTGGCACGTTAAGAGTTAATGGATTTTATTGGTCGTAATCCCGGGAAATAGGGCAATTAATACCCAATATATTTCTTAAAGGGACCTCTTTTATAATTGCAGATTAGGCTTATGGGGATTAAGAGTAGTAACTGGTGAAATAAAACTCATTCAATGGAAATACGAGTTTTTATCAAAAATTGTATTGAAAGCAAAATATGGGAAGTGGATGTAAACTTATAACAATTTCCACTTTAAAGATCTAATCTTAGACTTGGTGAAAGTTTTGTTATTTGTGTAGCTGCATTTTTATGCAACACAAGTTTGGTTCTAAGGATTAAAAAAAAACGTCATTATGTCACACACGTTCACAGCTTTATCCATTCCTCTCTCTTCCTGGGAGGGGGTTTCTGTTAATGGACCACAAAAAAAAATAGAGAGAAAAGTAAGATGTTAGATTGGTATAGTGATAGAAAGATAGATAGATTGATAGATAGATATAGGTGTGAATATATAGATAAATTGAAGAGTGTAGAATAAGAAGTACTTGAGTCACATTTAGACGAAATTGAGTTAGTGATTGTTTTGAAGTCGTTACATGCCGGGAATTTTTTTGACAAAATTTTGGTCAATTCGATCCTTCCCTAGTAGGGGTCAGGGGAAGGATCAACTGGGGTCAAATTGTTTGATTGGTCTGAATGTTCTTCAAATGTATCTCAAATGTACTCGACTAGTTACAAAGGATTAGGAAAATATTAATTTATCATTTTGTGCTTTGTGGGATGAGATATGGGGGTCACTTCCGGTCCAGAGGTCAAATGAGTCAATTTACAAACAACATCAAATTGACAATTTGCCATGATCATGATTGTCCGTGTTCTGTACAGATGGACATTCAAACAATATATACAATTAAGTGTTTTTGGACATTCATTTATTCGGGAAATGGGCATTCTTTGAAAAAGGGAAAAATTTGTCACACACTTGACAAATTATGTTGACCTCTCTTGCCCTAAATAAAGTATGGAATTAACATTAACAGTTAATATTTTCATTTGATCTACTATTGACATTATTATAGATATATTTACATTTCAAAACAATGCTACCTGCAATGGCCTTTGGATACATTGGAAGAATACAGAGGTTCAAATAAGTTCTGTCACGTGTGTGACATTGTATTCACTTTTCAAAGAATGGCCCAAATGCACTTTGTTTTCCTGAGACCCTGTGTTTTGAAGAAGTACTGTATTTACAATATTGATTATTGTAATTATCGGAAAGTCCGACCAAGTGCTGGCAATGGTGTTGTTTTTACCCAATATTCATTACTTTTCATTGTGTCAATTAATTGTCTTCAATTTTTGATGTTACAACTTCAAACAATTTAATCTGGAGATAGACAAATTTTTAAAACTTTGAGCCTTTATTCTCAGAAGTAGCGTTATGTGACTTCAGTACTTCTTATTCTACACTCTTCAATTGTTCGATTAATGTATTTGTAATATTAAAAAATATCATATTTTATCTAATCTGCATCACAGGGAATCGCTGTTGTTCTTCTCGAGAGATATCTGAATAAGGAGGTAAGTAATTTTGTTGTTCATTCCCTAATTGCTTTTTTATTAATTAATTTGAAGTAATGGTTGATAACTTTTCCACAATCATCTCCATTCTTTAGTTTTTCACATGAGTTTGACGTCTATATCCATGTTCACTGTGACATAGTTAACAAGTTAGTTTAATACATGCAGACCTTAATATAACAAAGAGTCTCTCTGTATCTGTAAGACGGAGTAAAGCATACAGAAATCACGAAGAACGACTATTATTAAAATCAACAATATTACATTTGTGAGAACTAGATTTTTTGATAATTATACCTTAACAAATATAATGAAACATAAGAAAACTAATAGTATTTTGAGAAAAATATGAGCGTTTATGGGAAGTAAGGAGCCTAAAGACGAAAACTGACCCCTTTCAAATATATGCGTGTATGTCAATTTGTAGAGAGAGAGAAAGAAAGTACGTTGTATGCCCAAACTTTTAAAAAGTTTCAAATGATATGTGAAAATTGGGCATGTCAATGTAATACAAGAATACGAGAGCCACGTGACAACGATGGTCGACTGATTATTGTTAACATACCGTGTACTGTATTTTTCCGTTATATATTTAGCTGGAAGAAGCCTACAAGCTGAAAAAGAATCCACCTCAGGAGTTAAAGGACGAATATGACATCTGGGTAAGAGATAATGTAAAATAATGTGTCTCATCAAAATTCATGCTTTCGTTTCTGATATATACAAATATATAAATACACATTGTAGATAGGTAGATATGTTACTCTATAAATATGTGAATTTTTCGTAATATACAAATACATTTATAAATAAATATAGGCCTATACAATTACAAATGAAAACAAAGTTGCTGTATCCCCCAAATAGAGTATATTCTGCAGTTAATGTATAATATGCATACATAATGATTATCGTTCATGCTGATAAACTGGATTTGCAATTCTTATTTGACCTTAGCAATTCATTATTTAATCTATAATTTGTAAAGTAATTACTGTAAATCAGTCAATAGCAAAATTATGTAAATAGTTAATGCATAATAAGTGGATGATGTACACAAATATTATTTCATTATTTTAATTTTATTTTTTTTGTTTTAGGCTGAAGAGCTGGACGAGGCTGTGAGAGCAGATTCCGGTAAGAACTCAATTATAATACTTTCGTCTTTATATTACATTCTTAAATGCGTAACGGGGGGGGGGGGCGGGGTTCTCACATTCTAATTTTTATAAATTTTCTAAACTAAATTAAAATATCATTTACATCAAATAAAGTGGAGAGTTGAGGATTAATTACTTGATATAGTTTGTATTTGCCAAATATATTGAATGTTTTCATACCTTAGAATGTCACTTTTGATTGAGTTGATAAACATCCTGAAAACCTTTGTTCACACTGATCTTGACAGTATGTTGTTATGCATTTTTGAAGAAGAGAAGACCAATGACGTAATCGCTGTAATAAAACTAAAATAAAAGCTTATTTAATTGTGATTTATGTGTTATTTTTTCAGCCCTTGCTGAAGAAGAATACTTCGGGCAAGCCAGGACAAAATCTCGACAGGTAAGAATATACATGTATCAATATCCTTTCAATTTTCATACAAAGATCATAAGGCCTAAACGTTGAAACGTTTGTAAATCCATTATGGCCAATGCCGTCGGACATTGACTAAAAGTGGGTTCATACTTACCAATTTCATTTGTTTTCCTGTGAGGATGGGTGTAGTTGTCGTTGTTACATAACTTTATAATTATACAAATGCATTAGGACATAATGACATAATGAAACCCTGTTGTATCTCACTGGCAAGTGATCTTCGCTTTAGATTAGACAATCTTATACTCTACTATGTTAATGTGAAGAGTAAATTAAAACGGTATTGTAAAATTATTCCAAGTGAAAATGCTTGCACAATACACTAATGCAAAGCATAACTCTTTTCCTATTTACCAAGTATGATTGGATTTTATGATACGGTGATACTAATTTGTGTCTTTAATTATTTCTTTTCATAGTCGGTTCTCACAATGGGTGGTATCAAGCTTGCGGCGGCTGCTCGTCGTCCAGTGATGGTCGGAGGAAAGATGAGACAACCGACCAGAGAAGGAGGATCAGCTAATCCCAACAAACCCAAAATGGTCAACGTTAAAAAGAAGAAGAAGAAAAGGGCTAAACCCAAAGAACCCAGACAGCAAGCCGATGGCGAGAGCCGGGGGCGAAACTCCACGGAACCACCAGTTCCGGGTTCCAAGCCCAAAGCCGCATTTATGGAAACTGACTATTCAGAGCTTTCGCCTTCGTACGGCAAAAAGAAAACCGCTCAAGAGATAGCGGCCACGTTACCCAAAAGCCCTGCTCCGAGGACCCCGGGGGCTAAGACGCCGTCGCGCCTGACGCCAGGCGGTAAAACACCATCGCGGTTGACGCCACGATCTCGCACGCCCTCGCGTAAGACTCCCATACAAAGGAGCCCGATACCGAGGAGTCCCTCGTTGCCAGGGGCGCCCGATGACCCGGAAGAGAACTTCGAGCAATACCTGACCCCGCCGCCGCGTACCAAGGGCGATGGCGCCAGTCCGACGGGCGACCGGAAGTCACCCGAAGGGGCGGTTAACGATGGGTATGAAGGCGAAGAGGACTATTATGATGAAAATGGAGAGTATTATGATGATGAATATTACGACGAATATGGGGAATATGACGAAAATGGCGAATATTACGACGACTACGATGGGGAGTACGGCTACGATGAGAACTATGACGAAAATTACGAGGAGTATGACGAAAATTATTACTGAATTCAAAGACAATTGAACTTCCTCAATAAGCCTGCTCGGGATTTCAATTTGCGACGTGTGAAGAAGAAATTTTATTCGTACGATGCTTGTGCAAGCAGACATTTGAAAAACTGGATAGCTCAATATAAAAGCTATGTGATAAATTATGCATGCAAGAGATGCATATTCAGGAATGTGATAGGTGAAGGTATTCTTCTCAACGAAATGTGACGCAAACACTTATTGTAGCCATGACTTCATGAATAGTTGCTCTCAAATGCCCAGCTATAGAGGAGCTATCCAGTTCTCAAAGATACATGGTATAATGGGATCAATCGTTCCATGGACTCCGAATTTGTTCATAAGCAAGTATTCGGTTGATTATTGTTATGTAATCTGACGTTTAGTCTTGCTACAATCATATTAAACGGAAACCTGAACGGGTGATAGCAAATATTTAATTGTAATATAATTCGCCTTATATTTCTGACAGCATTCTGAAAACTCCAGGCCTCTTATGAATTAAAAAAAAATGAGAAAATGTTGGAAATAATAACATTTACTTCGCAGAGCTGCGGTATTACAAAGAATAGTAATATATGTGTCACTGACGATTGATTTTAGGTTTCATATATTGTGAATATACACACAAAAAAGAGTCGGTCGCTTACTCTAACAAAAATGGAAATACATTAGTTCTTTTATTGGATTTAGGGGCCATTAATGACAATTACCACGTTACACAACATAATCAATAAAGCAATATAGATGATGTATTAATGACGGCAGCAGCAGGAGTAATAATAGCAATAGTGGTAGAAGTAGTAGTAGTAGTAGTAGTAGTAGTAGTAGTAGTAGTAGTAGTAGTAGTAGTAGTAGAAGAAGAAGTAGTAGAAAATAGAGCAGCAGCAGCAGTAGTAGAAATGGTAGTAGAAGTAGTCGTAGTTGTATTGGCATCATACTTACCAAAATATAGTGTTTATAAATTAATTCTTTACAAGAAATGTTATCGAGGCTAATGAGCAATAAATGAAGAATTAAAATTGTAAATGGGGCGATGATATATTGAACTTAATTTTATAAATTCAGAAATGGTAACGTACTAATCCCGTCATTATGATTGACCGAAAAGTGATTTCTTCATACTTTGTCAAACAATAGTTTTGATTACCTCGTTGCTGTTTTTTCCTTGCGTGAGGAAAGTGGTAAATATTTTAAGTAGATTGAATTAGCCTCAGGCTTGAGTTCTTATATGTGTACAAAAATGTGGATAAGGGCAACCGGAATAGCATATATTTAAATAGCGATATTGTACAAAATGTTGAAAATGCCAAAAGTTGATGTTTTAGATCTTATGATATTGAATTGTGGAATTAAAATGAAGTAATTTCGTCAAACAACTAATGTGTAGTTTCATATGCGTTGAATTTTTAATTTAAAAATGGATGGATAAAGAAAACTAACCTCTGAAAGGGGAGGTTTACTAAAGGAATGATAATTTTGAATTCCATGGGAAAATAGTATGCTTTTCTTCAGAAGCAGTTAGCATTAGCAACTTGATTACAAAGAATGAACAACATCATGACAGACTTGAAGACCATTCGAATTAGATCATGGCCCTATTACTGCATTCACAATACACATTCATCCATCAACCCCCAAACGCACACACCTACCCCCCCCCCAACACACACACATACAAATAAACACACACTCATATACAAATAAACATACATGCAAACAAACACACACATACAAATAAACACACACACACAGACAGACAGACAGACACACAATAAAACATATATAACTATTTAAAGAGTTTTTGTTTTGGGTATCCGATGGGCTATACTACATAAGAATGAGTATTTTGTTCTCCTCAGCCTCATGGGGCAAAATCAATCTTTTGGGATTAAAAAACAAAAGTTGAGGTCCACCACCAATCGTTGGCTGTAAAGATGTGTGTGTGTGTGTGTGTGTGTGTGTGTGTGTGTGTGTGTGTGTGTGTGTGTGTGTGTGTGTGTGTGTGTGTGTGTGTGTGT
>JZLH01S0598662.1:5583-20773 GCA_001188425.1 Eucidaris tribuloides
CACAAAAATAATTTCTAATAATTTTTTTTCTAAGTGTCTACTTTTTTTTGATACACACTGTATAGTAATTCATATAAGCACCAATTAGAAAAAGTAAAGCCATGTGTCATTAGTAGTTCCCAATGTTATGTCTATGCTTGCAAATGCACCTTTACAAATATGTAATTATAGTGAAAATAGAATCATTGAAAAATTGTAAACTCTTACGGGAGTTCAATGCACCCCTTGATGAACAATGGTTAGTCCTAAAGTACTATATAGGACGTGATTCGCACTCAGCTCGATCGATCATCGATCATGCAGCCATAACAACTTATTACTTATAATTCATACTCAACCGGTGTTGGTGTTGGTGACGGTATTACCACTGAAAGGCAAAGCAGTTAACCGTAAAATTCAAAATTATCATGGCGGGACGTAGAGAACCCGGACTGGGTTGGAATTGGAGTCAGAACTATGTTGGGTCTGTCACAGGCCAAGAAGTTGGAGCTGTACCCCGAGGTAGGTTTTTCCTCCTAAAAAAACGCACCCTTCACCCCCTCCCGGCCTAAATACCTAACATGAAACTTGGAAGTATACCTACCCTGCTGCGAAATGCTGGCACAGATCACTCGCTAACTTTCGGCAAGGCTCAATAAACGGATATCTTTGGACGTCTAATCTTGAAAATTTAGAACAAATGGATCCCAAGTTTTATGCTTCGTTCGAAGGAACAGTCAACAGGGTAGCCCCTTTCAGAAGCTTGACTCTAACGTTAGAACATTCTATATTCTTTTCGTTCTAACGTTAGATCTTAGAAATTTGCTTGAAGTCAATCAAGTCACCCACAACCCCTTTTCTCATTTATCGTTCTTAATTTGTAAAATGTTTCGCCACCAGAATGATCCGACATCTAAAGTAAAAAAAAAAATCCTCAATGCATGTTCTCGATCAGTCCCATTGGTAGAATTCAATTAAGACATAAATTAATCTTAACGGAGAATCTATAGTTTTAGATGGTGACAATTCGTGTAAAATTAGAGGAAAACCGACAACTTGACTAATACAAACTAAATACAATTTTTAAAATTATATGATAACTTTTCTGAAATAAGGAAGCAGCCAATCAGAAATGGATCGGATCAATGGGGGAGTTTTCTTGACGCATTGCTCAAATTCTCGGGAGATTTCTGCCTTGGCGAGGCTACACCCGGGGCTGTACATGTACCTCACCTGCGCCGACACAGACGGCGTAGATTGGGCCGGCCAATTCGCCTACGACACCGGTGATCCCTCGCTGACACGGGTTAGCAGTCTCTGCCTGGCCCTGTGGTGTCCACAGTAAGAGTCGTAGTTTTTATGATCACATGATCCAGTATTACAAGAAAAGTTGTACGTAATTAGTTTTAAAAAAAAGGAAAGGAGTTTACCAATCATGAATAATGGTAACTCAAAATAAATTGTGCTTCATATTTTTCATGCATGTCTTGATTCTTTGAAAATTCTTTTCCGACGAAAATTGGGAATAATTCACGATAGCAAGTATCAGCAGGACCTAAAAATTTCCCCCAAATTACAATTTTTGCTCCAAGCTGCTCACGACCTTACGGTTGATGTGATGATACAAATCTGAAATCGACATTTCAGTATAAACTAGTCTGGTGGGTCGACCCAGCGTAGATCCCGGGCGGGTGGGCGATCTATCTGGATTTGCCCGCATGATTTGGCGGGGCCTGTTCGCCACACTTGTTGTCGCAGACTGGCTGTGTGTATGTCCGGCGCAACGATTCGTGGATACGGGTGTGACTACATGTACAAAATGTTATACAGTGTGGCAGACTAAATTTGCCAACAAGTTTTGGTTTTAGCGATCCCGTAGGCAAAATAAAGGGTGCTCAAGCATAAAAAATACAATCAATTTTTGCAACTTCACCTTCACTGAGAGCTAGGGGAGCTCTGTTGAGTTTATCAACAAATATGTGTAGCAATTATTAGCAATTATTATTATAAAAACACAATTTCCAAATATCTTAAAATTCAATAAAGATTAAATCAAGGACAGCATTTGATGGATTTGACGATCAAACATAATTTTCAACGGTTTAACACACGCGTCACAACAAATCAATCGATGTCCCTCGTTCTCTATAATCATGATGCAGTTTTGAATAGTTTTGAGGTTTAATTCATTTTCTTTATACCGTCTCAAGTCTGTTATTTCATTTTATATGATATATCATATATCATTTTTAATTAATTCAGTTTACATTCATTTTTAAATATCACTTATTTTGTATATGATTAATTTTAATGACGTATACATGTTAAATATATGTCATTTATGACTTTTGTATTCACCGGGGAATGTTCTAAGAAGTGAAATGATATTTGGGCACCAGGTCAAACAAATTAATTACTTTTTATTGTTTTATTATTTGCGTTGGATAAGATCCAGTCTGATTTGGAAAATAAGCAGCAAATAACACGCGACTCATTTAATGTGAATTAACAGAGAATTTTTTTTTCTGAGATACCGCTTCCGAATCAGAATCGATACTTCTTACGAAATTATAAAGTTTTTCCCCTCCTTCCGCTTGCCAAATTATTTGAAAAACAGAATCTATGCATCATTTCTTATAATGCTACCAAGAAGAAAATAGAAATAAGATTTATATTTTCGTAAAAGATTACCCCTCCACCAATAATAAATAACAAAGATATTGCCTTTGAAATTTGGAAATATATTATTTACGGTTCAAAATTTAGGAGTAACCTCATGTAAACGTTCCACGACATCAAATGAAAATTCATAGCGGAAATAAATTAGGAAATGAAAGGTGCGAAGGCATACCAATCGAATTCGACACATTGGAATTACTATTTTCTCTTCAAAATTGACATCGATATATGAAGAGTTTATTTTCAAAAGGGGGTAGATCCACTTTTAACCATTCTGAGAAACAAATACGTTTTCTCATGTACCCATATTGCAATGTTTCTGCGTAAAAACAACTTGACACTAAAAAAAAGTACCCCACCATTTGAATGTAAATCTACACTTAGGAAAAATCTGTGAGTTTTCAATTTTTTTTAAATGTTTGCATTTATTTATTTATTTATTTTTTTTGGATCTACCCCTTTTGGAAATAAACTTAATGGATGTACCTCATTTTGAAAGTAAAAGTCAGTTTTAGTTTTCACTTTTACAACTTTTAGATTGAATTTCACCTTCTCATTTGTGTTATGATATAGAGCTGTTAAATTTATGGATTTTGACAGAAAATGGAATTTGATAAAATGGATGTACCCCTTTTGGAAACGAACTCTAGTTTATTTCCAAAAGGGGGTAGATCCATTTCAGTTTATGTCCAAAAGGGGGTAGATCCAACACATATAATTAAGAAAATTCAAATAAAATAAATAACAAGTCACACATTTATTTGCAAGTGTGGTTTTGCATTTGCATTGTGGGGTTCTTTGGTTAGCTAAGTTGGTTTTACTGAGAAACATTGCAATGTGGATTAATTTGATAAATTAATTTTGATTAAAATGGTATGGATCTACCCCCTTTTGGAAATAAAGTCATTTTTATTGCCCATTTTTTACCACTTTTTGGTGGGAATTTCAACTTTTCGTTTGTGTTATCTGATAGAGCTACTAAAATTGTATAGATTCATGTAAAACAGTCAAATTTGATGAAAAATGGATATAGCCCCTTTTGGAAATAAGCTCTTCATATACAAATTACCATTTGATATTTAAGCGAGTTATCTTGTCAATTACAGGATCACCATATTTCATCAATAGGCCCGTTTTTGAAGGTTCGACGATTAGAGGTTCATTCGGGCCGTCCGGTCGGGAAATGCAGGTGACGGTGTACCGTGATGGGGTCAAGTTCGCCCAAGGAAATGTATGTGATTCATTCCAGTGTGACGTCACACAAAGAGGGAGTTACCGCGTGCATGTTGCAGATTCCGCAGGGAACGCTGTGATGTCTGACCGTGATTTGATTCTCCAGTGTGAGTTTTTAGGGGCGGGAGGGGGGGGGGTACTTGCCCTACGGTAAAGGTAAAACGGAAAGTGTGCCGCTCTAATAGTGACTTATTTCGGGCAAATCTTAAACATTGGGTATGGTTTGGGGAAAAAATCGCTTAAACATGGGTCATTGATTTTAAAAATTATTAACGTTTACATAGATATTTTCGCTCTTTCATCGTAAATGCCTAAAAAGATGAACTTTTCTTAATAAAAACCTTATTAATAAGAACATTTTCCGCCAAAAGATGACCTTTTTAAAAGAGTTCGAGGTTTTTCGGACTTAGCCGCACACCCCGCCGTAACGCAAATTGAAGTACCCCCCCCCCCCCGCCACCGCCCCGCGGGTTTTAGGTCTTCACTAAACTTGATATTAATAATCCAATATCCAAAAGTTTATCAAATAACTTCAGAATTTATGATGTAGAGCGTGTTCATTACATGTTTTTAGAGCATTATTCAATACCTATTTCCCTCGTAATGGAAGTGAATTTTGAGAGAAATTTTCGAGTGAGTCAGTAAATATTTACCGTAGTTTAAATGTCGTGAAATCACCAAAGACATAATTATTTAGATGAACTTCCCATCCCAAAATATTACAATAGCTATAATCCCTATTGGGTGTAATCAGTTGCAACTTTTCACCTTTGGGGTTGCAATAATTTCCCTATCATCATTCAGCACATCCTGGTGCAAATTTAGGGGGTGAAGTTGCTGTCACTGGCGAAAAATGTGAACATAAAAGTGTGGGTTTCCACCCAAAAGGATACATGTAGCTTTCAGTTTTTTATAGCAATAGTAAAGATAAACAACAGTTTCTGAGGGTGAAATATGTAGGGTTCTGTCTGAATTTTAGACTGATCTCTGCAGTCACGCAAACAGAACCAAAATACACTCAAACTCTATTTAAAATCCACTTAAAATTCACTCTTTTGCCTGAATATACTCATTACAGATGAATCTTTTCTCTCTTCCATAATGCATTTCAACTTTTACTTAATGTACCCTAGACACGTAAAAATGTAAAATTGTGCATTGATTCTGAAGAGGCCTAAAACCAACACAATTTTTGTGGAATTTATGTTTGCTTTCAATGTAAGAGCTTTGTTTTGAAAAAGAATTCAAAAATAATACTCCGTGTACATATCTCCAAGAAGATTTAGTGCAATCTTGTAAGTGAATGTTTCTCTTTGTATTAGTGCTGGCCATTTAGAAATATGATATGTGACAAACTTTCCGTGTTTTCTTTCCTCTTTTATTTATTCGATATATTTTAGCTTACTGCTTATTTATTTAATTATATATTTAATCGTTTATTTATTTATTCATTTATGTCTTATGAGATTGGGTGGTACGAGTGTAGTTTGGCAGTACAGGAAAATTGTGGGTTTTTTTACAGTCTTAGAAACAACAATGCATTTTATGTCATGTTTTCAAATGTATTGGAAACCATTTTCTTAACAATAATATTGAGTGATTTTGTTCCTCCATTGTTTCCTTAATAATCGTGCCACCTTAGTGCAATACTTACTGTTTTTCTGTAATAAGAATACACTGATAAATTAATGGATAAAAAGGTAGATAGATAAGTAAAATAGGTAGATAGATAGATAGATAGATAGATAGATAGATAGATAGATAGATAGATAGATAGATAGATATAGATAGATAGATAGAGATAGATATATGAAACATATCACAACCTTCATCTTATGATATATAATATGCGAATGCGCTTTTACTGACAAATTACCGTATTTTGACTTGTCTCTTGGGCTCACAAGGCGACTTAATCTCTGTTGTTTTTATTTTTGTTTTCGCAGAGAGGAGATTCACAACGTTTCCACAATGTGACCACACTCTATCATGGGAGCTTTACACGTTCAACTTCACCCGAAGATTCCAAAATGAATAATCTCCAGTAGGGATGGCCTCAATCTCGGTGTAATCGGGGAATTGCGAAATTGACTATATTTTTTCGAATAAATGTAATAGTAATTTTGTTAAATTGGAACAATTGAATATGTAATTTGAATATGATTGTTTCAGTTACAATGGAATTAAATTCATTTTTATGATAACCTTCAATTATATACAGAGTTAAATCATGCGTCACTATTTTCCATAAAATAAAATGTTTTTTAACTTGATTTGCCACGGTACATTCACGCAGGTGCGTGTACCGTACGTATATACAGTCCCACCGGAATGCAAATGTCGTGTTTACACGTTTGCGGTTTAAAGGAATAATTAAGTATACTTTGATAGCTTGCATTGAATAATTAATATAAGATGTGCAAAAGGCTGTCAGAATTAGTATACATCTATTTAAACTGTTATTATACACGTACTCAAACACAAGTTGAATATAACTGAAATAGAAAATTATGAATAATTTACTGACTGAAACGTGATTAAATTTGTACAATATTCATTTTGTTCTCGTTTTTTTGACTTTATAAAAGCTTCAATAATATCGTTGCATAAAATTTTCTGGTAGGCCTCCATACTCAACTGTAAAACGTATTATTTTGCAAGTATCATTTTTACTTTTCCATGGCGTGATAATTGATCGGTTCCATCGATTCCATTGATCGGTCTGTGATGAAACAAAAAATCTCTGTGGCTTCAATGGTGGTTATTATTCCATAAGTAACACAAGAGGCAGACCTATTGCTATTGTTCTAACACAAGAGAACCATGGTTAAGTGTGAAATCGTCACGATGAGGTACCGTAATAGAGTGTGGCACAGAAAAACGAAACACTAAATTTACAAAAAAAAATAAAAAAATTTCTTGTGGTAAAGCGGTTTTGAGGCGTCGTCCTATTGATGGCATCCCATAGAAATTACATGTAAACTGTTGCGCGCATACCAAATTTACATTGGTTCACAAAAACGGCCCTAAAATGGAAAGTACCTTACCAAAATAGATAATCTTGGTGTCATTCTACTCACGAAACAATAGTCTATCAGATTAATTGAATGAAAATTAGCAATTGATTTGGAAAATAACCATAAATGTAACTGTTCCGTTTTTTTCTCGGCTACCCTGTATTTTACAGTGATGACAAAATGTCGACCATGTTGTTGACTTGTATACATAAATTGCCAGTGATATCATTGGCTCACTCTAACCAACCTTAATTTATTCTGGTATGGTATCATTTTCGTTGTATTTTTATTCATTTGTGTTGTGTATAGAATGATATGTTGACCAGCAGGATGCCTTTGTATAGCAGTTGAAAAAATGAACCGGCCAACCAGGCTATATTCAATCAAGGAAAGGGAAAAGAAAAGAAAGAAGGAAGGAAAGGAAAAGGTTAGAAAAAAGAACGATAAAGACATATATATTTGTTTAATGTTGATATGTTTTTAATATTTCTGAAAGTACAGTGCGTCCCAGAAAACACAACCTTAGAACAAACGCTTATTGTGCGGAAGCAATTATTGAAAAAACACGTTCAAAATAAACTTTGACTTTCAAATGATTTATTAAGCAAACTTATTTATTCATGCATCTCTGAAAAACCATGACTTTAAAATTTGATGTCAAAAAACCATATGCTACAATTGTTGGCTTTGACACTGAGCAATAAGAGGTGTCCATCTCTTTCGTTTTCTGATGTGCTGGGGGTCTATGCCAAAAATGTAGCAAATTGTTTTTAGCATTAATTGACAAAGTCACGGTACGCAGAGATGCATGAATAAATAAGTTTACTTAGTGTATCATTTGAACGATCATAAGCCAAAGTTTATTTTAAATATGTTTAAAATGTTTCTGTGCTTTGTGAGACGCACTGTATAGGGTTTCATAATTGCACTTACGTTTTGATGATTGTGTCACAGTAAAGGGTAGTAGGCAATTATCATTAGCATATTTTAAATCAAGAACTTCCTTTAAAAAGACAAATGTTTCAATTACTTGAAAATTGCAATAGATTTTTCAGGTAAGATCTCAAAACTTTCTTTTTTCGTGAAAGGGGGGAAATACAACGGCCTCGATGTCACTCGCAGGCTACACTCGCTCTTGCAAAGTGTCAGCCTCTATCCACTACTCCGTCGGGAAGGAGTTGTATGTAATCATTACAAGCCTTGAAAAAAGCGGGCGCGGGGCTGTAAGTATTAGGTATTTATTGAGACCTGTATACGCTTTACTGAGCTACCTCCGCCTACCCCCTACCCCTAATCCCTCCCGTTTAAAGTAGTTTACATGAAGAATATCGCAAATTGGGATAAAAAGTCATGCACACTTAAATAAACACACAATTGCACGTACACACACACACACACACATACACACACACACACACACACACACACACACGCATAGACACACACACACACACACACACACATACATACACACACACACACACACACGCACATAGACCTAGTTTTCAGGCACAAACCTTTTGTCCGTAGTGCTACCCAAATCAGGGTCTGAACAATCTGTGATGCAGACTACTACTTCGCATAGGCCACTGTGTTATAGGCTCCTCCGTGGCCAAGTTCTGACCAACAAGATTAGTCTAGGCTCAAGGCGCTGTGAAATTGTAGTGCCAAAATAAAGTCTGTGCCTGCAGACTACATAGACACACACACACATGCAAACACACAAACACCAGATACAAATACACAAACACTGAGTGATTTCAACGGAAGAAGAATCTAATGAACATTAACTCCCGGGGGTGGGTTCACTCTCAGACTGAAGAAGTACCCATGTGCGTCCCCTCCCCTCCCCCCCCCCCAAGGGATTTCTTCGGAAAAGGGTTTTTTTTATTCATTTTTATAATCGACGTGGCAGGAACTATATATCCAGACGTACAGAAACATGTCATTGCGTGTGTGTGTATGAGTGTGTGGGTGTGTATGTATATGTGTGCGTGTGTGTGTGTGTGTGTGTGTGTGTGTGTGTGTGTGTGTGTGTGTGTGTATAGGTGTGCGTGTGTGTGACTATGTATGTGTGTGTAGGTGTGCGTTTGTGTCTGTGTGTATGGCGAGCGGGGAACACGTGTTTGTGAAGTGTGCGTGCACTGTCAGCAAACGAACACAAACCTCAAATGATGCAACACCAATAATAATCTCAAAATCACATTTAATTCTGAGTTAAATTAAGATTTTATTATAGTAGAGCGGATAAGCAGACCAATTGTGCAAAATTTGACTAAAGCATGAAACTTTCACCAGTGTTAGTACATGCCATAAGCTTTATTTTAAGATCGGGAGGTAAGCCAGATTTGACCTCTGATGACCTCTAGAGGTCAATGACCTTAAATTATGCAAATTTTGAGGTTTGGCGTCATTTTGGTAATAATAAACGTGGTTGTGATGCACTAAACATGCACTTTTGTTACAATGAAGTTGCCCTGGCATTCCAGAGAACATTGGTGATTATTAAGAGGCTTTCACCTTTGACCTTTGATGATTGTAAAAGGTCAATGACCTCAAAATGTCAAAATATTGATTTGGCGTCATTGGTTAATGATAAATATGGTTATGATGCGCTAAAACACCGATTTGTGTCCCGATGGAATTGTCTTCATATTCCACGGATCAATGTTGATTATTAAAAGGTTTTTGCCTGTGACCTCTGTGGAATGTGAAAGGTCAATGACCTCAAAATATCAGAATATTGATATTTGGCATCATTGGTTAATGATAAACGTGATTATGATGTACATGCATTAAAGCAAGCATCTGTGCTACAATGGAATTGTTTTCATATTCCACAGATCATTATTGATTATTAGTAGGATTCTACCGTTGACCTCTCATAACCTTGAAAGATCAATGACCTCAGAATATCAGAATATTGATATTTTGAGTCATTTGGTTAATGATTGAATTGATTATGATGTACATGCTTTAAGCATGCATTTGTGTCAACAATGGAATTATCTTCATATTGCACTGAGCGTTGATAATTATGAACTGGCTTCTGTCTTTGAACTCTGATGACCGTGAAAGGTCAATGACCTCAAAATGTTATAGTATTGATATTAGATGGATAGTTCATGGTCAACTATTTATCATACATGACCATGCATGTATAACTACATTAAAATTGTCTACTGTTTCTACAGATCATTGGTCAATATCCGTAGATTTCTTGACTATGACAATGAGAGGTCAATGACCTTAAAATATCAAGATATTGACATTTGGCTTGATTGGCTCAATGGTAAACTGTTAATATTGTTGAAATCATGCATTTGTCAAATTAAGGTGTCAAAACATATTCCACAGAACATTAGTTCATAGTAAAAGGTGTCTGTGCGAGGTTAATGACTTAAGAAAAACAAGGGCTTCACATTGATGTCGGTGACCTCAAATATTAAATTGAAATTTGCACAAAAATCATGTTGTAAGATAATCTGTGCAACATTATCCAATCATATCTTAATAAAATCTGTATGCTTATAGAACAAAGATTGAGGTCAGTGACCTCAGACACGTAAAGAGTACATGACAATGAATATAAAACATGTGCATTATGTGTATTGATGCCTAAATGTAAAGGTTTCTGATTGCATCTAACAGTCTCCCAAACATGCTCATAATGCAGAGCACTTGGGTGCAGGCTTGGTGCACTTGCAGAGGCCAGTACATTCAATGTTCCAGCTGCAGCTGATCAGTTCGTGACTAAAAGATTTGTGGGCCTCTGGTAGGGTTATCAGAGGCTGCCACCGACAGAGGTTTCCCTGTTCCTAAACCGCCAGTCAGATGAACTAGGTTGATGAAGAGAACCGCAGCAGAGTGTGATTCAGCATTGGCCTGCAGACATAGACATGCTTGATGTGCTCTCAGGAAAGCAGCCGGCGTTGGAGGAATGTTAGAGTGTCAGACCTTGTGATGGCGGCGTAAGAGCTGCTGTTCCCCCTTAAAAAAAAAAAACAATCCGTTTTACGTTGTGTTAATTGGTACGGTCATACATCAGCAACAACAATTTGCTCCAGAAGTGATACGTTGACTCCTCAACTGAATCCACTTGGATACGTAAGAGTTTTTCAAAGTCATCTGTCACCATGGGAACATTTTCCATATTCCGAGACAGTATTCTTCCTCTACCCGAGCGAAAGATTGAGACTGTGTTCACACCTGGAGGGCATGAAACGAGGGGGAGGGAGTAGTCAAAGTGTCTTGGTTTGGTGCCCAACATTATTCAGTCACGACATGAAGCTGGATCGCTATACCAAGATGCTATCCAAACTTCATCAGGTTTATCGTCACTTGAAAGAAGCTACAGCCGGCACACAACATCACCATATTTTCAGTGCGTATAGGCACTTTTTGATCCTGAAGAGTTTAGTTTTGTTTCTAGTCTACGCAAGAGAAATCCCTTTTGCCTTCTTTGCACGAAGTAGAATTCTTCAAGTTCTCGTCACATAGATATATGTCTTCCAATCACTGATGACAGAATGTATCAATATTAGAACTGGGGGTCCTCTGCTCTTCTGCCATGTCAGACTTGAGAGTCCTAACCCATTTTTCACACGAGGAGGCAGACCAACATGCTCTACTTGTGCAGATGTGGTGCAGAAGGGTATCAAGAGGTGGCCATACTGTGGATACTGATGTTGTGATACTACTCGTAACTGCTAATTTCATCAACATATGTCTATAGCTCTGGAATAGCCTTGGTACTGGATCCAGTTTTACGGTACACTCTCTCCATCTTTCATGGCCTCACAGGTGCTGCCAGGGCTGCCAGCAAGTGACAATTGAGTTGACTCGGTAACTGGCCCACTTTGCATACGCAAAAGTTTTTCGAAAGCATTGTCACCGTTTGAAATACTTTCCATATCTCCACGGCCAGGCCTGCTTCCCTCTAACCAGCGATCATTTGGCTGGTGAGGGAAATACTGCTTTGGAGATAATGTAAGTATTCCGCACAGGTGACATAATGGCCCTCGAAAGAAACTCTTACGTTGCATGTTGTCAGCTGACAGAGTCATGTCACTGCTGTTGTGCTGATATAATGACCGTACCAGTACCATCATGAGAATGAATGAATGCAGGAATTAGCAGCTCTTCACAAAAAGTCATACGGGGGGCCCTTTATGGAATACATTCCCAACACAGGCTGCATCCGGCAGCACCCAGCGTGCATGTCTCAGGCCAATGCTGGAACGGAGACTCTGGTCCTGAACTCCTGACCACCTAGCACATCTGAGTTTTTACTGGGCTGGCCAAGGAACTCTTGGTGGCGACTTTTTTTATTGTTATGAACATCCAGCTGAGGCATCAAAATCGATACTGATCCATCTACAGAAGTGATACTGACTTGTGCAAAGTGCTTGCCCTGTATGTGCATGTTCGGAGAATTGTTAGATGCAAATCAAGATAGCTGTACATTTACCGGGCTGGTGTGTCTTTTGCAAGCCTGACACTTAACATTGAGGCAAATACACTATTTAAGAGAAACCTCAGCAAAGTGAAAGGAGTTAGAAATGCAGTTTTAGTGGAATTATAGCAATGTTTGACTTCTGATTATGAATTTTTTTTGTCTCTAGTGACAAGATTCTCCTAGTCGTGCTTAGACTATTTTTAGAGCATGCATGCATGTCCTCTTATTACCTCCATGGGCATTTAAAGACGCTATTATTAACACTGTGGATAGACCCATTTAAAAACTGTCGAACCTTTGCAATCTGACATATCTGAGCAGTGTTCTGAAATGGCAAATAAACACCCTAGAATACAAGTTTGGAAGTTATGCACCACTAGTGAATATGTGGCAGATACAATTGGCACACTGAATTTCTATCAGGCGATAGGAAATTCTGCAAACACTGGAAAGCTGGAATGTGTCTCTCAACAGATTCTCACTTTTTAAAGGCATCTTAATGATTCGTTTTTGCAATATTTTCAGGGCTTTCATTTCTAAGACTTAATCAAAGACACTAATAGCATTGGGAATAAAGTAGCTCACATTTTTTTAAATGGAAACATGTTAAATACAGTGCCTTTAACTCCTTGTACACGTACAATTAGATGACCTTGCATTCCTTTTCAGGGCAGACATGCCAGCACAACATTGAATATTACACAAGGACTGTGGTATCACTGATATACATGTCCAGTGAGATTTGGCAACAGTGTGCCTGTTAGGTACACTAACAATTATTTCGTTTATTTGTATATCTCTTTCTTCAAAATTTCAGTAATTTCTGATCTTCAGATTTCACATGCAAAATGACTTTATAAGTCGGGATTAAATTTTTTTCTGTTGTGGGAAGGGTTTGCAATGAGAATCCGTCTTCAATGCGTTAATATGAACAATACAGTATTTAGTAGTGGTATATACTGTCTTGAGGTCACGGACTCGCTTACTCACACATACAGACTTTATTCAGTGCAATATGAATAATATTGCAGGCAGATTATCTAGCAACTGATTTCGGGCAAAGATATTTGAGGTCACTGAATCAGGTTGAAGCCCTTTTTTTTGAAGTAATTTAACCTCGCTCAGACTACCTGTTACGTTGCATCAACGTCTGTGATATTGTTTTGACGCTTTAATTATAACAAATCATGATTTTTATCAGATAATTCAACAGTTTAATCATGAAACATCAATCTCAAATCGATATTTTTGATGTTTTTAAGGTCTTGGCCTATCACTGTCATAGTTTGATACCCTACAGATATTAACCAATGCTCTGTGGAAACAGTAGACAATTATTTTGTAGCATAAATGCTGGTCATATATGGATAATATTTGACCATGACGATCCATCTAATATCAATACTAATAAATTTTGAGGTATTGACGCTTTCACGAGGCATCAGAGGTCAAGGCAGAAGCCAGTTCACAATTATCAATGCTCAGGAGAATATAAAGATAATTCAATTGTTGACCAAATGCATGCGTAAAGCAGTAAATATAATCAATTCAATAATTAATATCAATATTCTGATATTCTGAGGGTCATTGCTCTTTTAAGGTTATCAAGAGGTCCCAACGAGAATCCTCATTATTATCAATAACGTTCAGTCGAATATGAACAATTTCATTGTAGACAATATGCTTGCCTAATGCATGTAAGCATCATAATCCGTTTAATCAGTAACCAATGATCGCCAAAGTATGAATATTCTGATATTTTGAGGGTCATTGGACTTTCAACACTTCCATCAAGTTCAAAGGAAACCCTTTTGATAACGCAATATTGATCCTGTGAAATAGAAAGAAATCCGCTCTGTGCCGCTAAGTGTTTCTAGCGCATCAATAACATATTTATATTAACCAATGCCGTCAAATCGACATTTTGAGGTCATTGCACCTTCAATCAATCATCAAGTCAAAGTGAAAGCCGTCTTATAATTAAATGTTCTCTGGAATGCACAGGCAGACTCATTTGTAAAAAAATGTAAATTTAATACATAACAACCACCGTTTATTATTACACTATGACCAAAACCTCAAAATTTGCTTAATTTAAAGGTCATCTGACCTCTTAAGGTCATCAGAAGTCAAATTGACTTACCTCCCGATCTTAAATAAGCTTATGGCATGTAGCTAACACTGGTGAAGTTTCCATGCTTTAGTAATTTTGCACAATTCTTCTGATTTTGGCTGGCTTATCCGCTCTACTATTAGTCTCTTCCCAAAGAAAATCTTATTCAATAATAATAATAACTAATATAATTACCAATCACCATCAAGTTAAAACTACAAACTTTAAACACATACAATTAATGAATAAACGAATAAACTTTCATTGCGGCAATAAGAAAATGACTATATAATCTCGTTACACAAAAATGACAAAACAATAAACTAAACTTTCACTGTTTTTATGCAGAATCATAGTTCAGCATAGTGGTTGTCAAATTTGACGTATGAATACCAAGTTTTTGTCAAATTAATTGCCAAGTAGACTGTTGTGTTTACAATTAAGATAAACCGGATGCATATAAGTCACCCCTAATGTTTATCCATGGCATAAATGTGGTTCTGTTGTTTTGCATTTCCCTCACGACATTTTATTTCAGCGAACAAAGTGAAATTATGAAACTTATTCCCACCACTAGCACCTCCCAACTCACAATACAACTGCATATTTTAAGGTCAGTTCCAGGCTTTCATCGTCTCTAATTTTCAAGTTTTGATCATGTTCTTCTTTAGAAACTTCATTCGTTTGTGTGTTTATATTTCGAGAAGAGAA
>JZLH01S0598663.1:0-16329 GCA_001188425.1 Eucidaris tribuloides
CTGAACAGGTGGATGAATACAGGTACATGTATCTTGGAATTACAATTGCACACACACTTGACTGGACAATAACACTACAACCTCTCCGGAAAAAAAATCGAATTAAAGAATTCATTTTCTCCGAATGCTGAACAATGTGCATGTTGACCGAACAATCTTGCACCTATTTTATCAGGCCCTAATCCAAAGTGTACTGACTTACAATCTGATTTGCTACTTTGGAAATGGGATACAGCTCAACCGGGATCACATGGACCGTGTAAGATGGGTAGCCCAGAGAATAATAGGACAGGACTTGCCTTCACTTAATAATCTTTTCGAACAAAGAGCCCTGTCCAAAGTGGAAAAAAAATTCATGAAAGACTAATGATATCTCATCCGCTTAACAAAAACTACACATTAATCGCTCCGGCATCAGGTTGCACGTGCCACGCACAAACCGAAGACGTTTCCGCCAGTCTTTTGTTCCAAACTCATCCACGTGTTCAATCTCAGCGCTAAACGATAATTTAATTCTCTTTTCAATAGTAAAAGTGACCAAAACAGTCATATGTATCTGCTTATTTGTAAAATCATTCCAAATTCCACGTCTTCAACATACTTGACAAACCAATATATACTTCCCCCCGTAACACCTTTTTTTAGCCAAAACTTTTCAACATAATTATATAATTTATCATTATATAGAATATTTATGTTTACTACCGTAGTATATTTGTACGTTATCATTGTTATCGTAAAAAAAAATATTTATGTGTATCTTGTGTATTATTGTGATGCTGGTAGAAAACAAATTTCCATAATCATGTGGACAAGAAACTCTTCAATTCATTTCAATAAACTTACACACATATTATATGCAGGACAGTCGACACATTGTGTGTCTTACTGTGTCGTGTGTGTGTGTGTGTGTGTGTGTGTGTGTCTGTGGGGTGTGTGTGTGTGTGTGTCTGTGTCTGTGCCTTTGTTAGTTTGTTTGTGTGTGTGTCTTGTCTGTCTTTCAGTGTGATGAACTACCAATCCCGTCGATTTAATACTCGGATAAACTGAAAGTAAAACTGCAATGCTATTATAAATCATTATGTCAGGAAATCCGCTATACCATTAAACTGTTGATTTTATATCATAAATCATTGCCTGTCGTGAATAAAAAATTGAAAATGAAGGTTTGGGAGGTGATTAAAGTAATAATTATAAAGAGTATTTATTTATGTTCTTTCAAAATGTTCTCATTACCGTTAATATTATAAATCAAATAAACGACAAATAATATAGTTTAGATCCACGGAGACTGATACTTCCTTCAAGGTCACAAGAAAATTAAAATCGTAAATCATTGCATTCGTCAATCTTCATGAGAATTGCTACTATCAATTTCGTTAACAATATAAAAAAAAACACGACTTATTCAGGTTTCTCTACCGTAGTATCGCAGAAAAAACATGTATAAACTCGTTCTGCGGCATCAGACGACATTGTGCGCGTTGTAGACCTTCTAACGAAAACGGATGACTCGCTGAAAAGTCTCTGCCAGATTTACTGATGCAGCTACCCAATTTTAAGAGGGAAACTGATGAAACTTCCTACGCTCTTGTGAAAACATGACAAACCTAGAACTGATGTCTTGAAAAAATAGCTCGTACCAACTCCGTGACTAACTCAGCGGTAGAAACATTACAATGGCTTTTGTTGAGCACAGTAGCGGTTACAAATTGACCAGAAAACTCACCCTTATGGCGTTCTTCGCACTATATACGATTATTACGCTTCTTTCATTGTGCGGAACTACACCAACATTACCAACTACAATAATAACAACAGTGCATTCTGGTTGTAGACTACAGAATACTAGTCGCGGTGTGGCTGCATACTGTACACGACTGAACCTCACTTCTGTTCCCCAGGACTTGCCCGATGACGTCACGACTCTGGACATATCCTACAATACGTCAACGATGCTGACCAACAAATCTTTTTTGCAAATTCCGAACCTCGTTGTGTTAAACGTTAAGACTAATTCAGTAAAAGTTATTGCAATAGCGACGTTCTGGCCACTAAAGAACTTGACGACTTTGATCTTGTCGAGAAACGCTCTTTCACACCTATCGTCAAGTTTGTTTCTATTCAACAGGCACATCTCCAAGTTAGACCTTGCGCATAATAAGCTACAAGAAATTCCTCGATCCACAATTGAACTATTTCCGAAAACGACTAGCTTATTATTAGATGGTAATTTAATAGCAAAGTTCAGGCTGGAAAGATTATTCATGAGAACACGTTTCGCAAAAATTGATTTGTCTCGGAATAGAATCGCAGAATTGCATCAGCAAGACTTTTACCCTTTACAGAACTGTTCCGTCTTACTACTTGACTTGAGTTCAAACCAGATTCGTTTTTTACCTCCACGAGTTTTCTCTCCTTTGAAAACAGTCGGAATCTTACGTCTTGACGGTAATCACATACACACGTTTGGCATCCAACCATTTCTAGGTGTAAGAGATATTAAACTAATACTACTCAACGGGGCACATATCTATGACATCATGCCATTTGATAAAGATAACGGGAGTGAAGAATGCTTTCCAAACATTAAAAAACTAAAACTGGATAGTAATTCTCTGTCTGCCATCACAAACAATGCTTTCGGAGGATTTGCCACATTAACAACACTCACTATCAAATTTAATAAAATCCATGATATAAAAACAGTTCGCTTTAGTGGTCTGAATGCAACAGTCGAACTGGACTTATCCCAAAATTACATCGTCCAGCTACCTGCATCTGCCTTTGCGTGCATGACCTTACTAGAGAGACTTAATATTTCTGGAAATCGTATGACCACGTTGGATTTTCATGTCTTTGATGGAATGCCAGCAATTTCATCCCTAGATATGTCTAATAACAGACTTCACGACTTAGGTGGTAATACTTGGACAATTATCAATCTTCGTTTTCTTGATCTTTCAAGAAATCAGTTTCGATATTTTCGAGGAGCTTCCTTCACTGGCTTAGTGAATTTAGATGTGATCGACTTATCTCATAATTTCCTGACGTCGTTCTCCGAAGCCGCATTTTCTAAACTCTCGAACTTACACGAACTATACCTCTTGAATGAAAAGTCCATATTGTTTGGTGGGGCTTTTCGAACAATGGCAAACTTGCGAAAATTAGATGTGTCTAATTCTCCGATCCATTTTACAAACCTGGACCAATTCAGCAATACTTCTTCGCTCACAGAACTGCGCATGGCCTTCTCCGATTTGCAAGGTAATGAATTGTTTGATAGACAACGTAACATATCACTGTTCTCGGGCCTGGTGTCTCTCCAGAGACTTAATTTACGAGGTAATTTTATGCAGCAGATGGAACCTGGTGTCTTCAGTTGCCTTTGGAACCTCAAAACCTTGGACCTCTCTAACTCCCGAATCGAGATTTTACAGAGTGGGATTTTCGCAAATTTGTCATCCCTTAGCAAATTATATCTGATGAATAACGAAATTGTTAGTATATATACTGACGTGTTTAATGATTTCAAATACCTTGGAGTTCTGTACATGGACAATAACAGACTGCGTGAGATAAACAAAACGCTTTTTGCAGAGATGACCCACTTGACGGGACTTTACCTTCGTGATAACAAAATCAGCACGGTGTACCCTGGTTCATTTCCACCGACGTCTAGAACACTGATCTTTGACATTTCGGGAAATCCAATATCCTGTACTTGTGACTTAGCCTGGTTTTCACACTGGCTTCATACCAATGACATCACGTTAGTAAGTCAAAATCAAACAAAGTGTTCTACCTCCTCCGCTCAGGACTTCATTAATCAACCTATTATGTCATTCACTCCAGATACAATTTGTGGACCGAATATCGGTTTAATCGCAGGATTGACCCTCTGTGGTGTCTTAACGGGTTTCCTTTGTGTGATGGCGTATTACAAGCGCTGGTTGTTGAATTACAAGTTCTTTCTTCTCAAGTTGTTGGTTCTTGGTTACGAGGAAATTGAAGACGATCCTGAGAATTACGAGTACAACCTCAACGTCATGTTTCATGACGACGACGAGTGGTGGGTCGACGAGATCCTGAGGCCCAACCTGGAGGAGAGAATGCCACACTTGGACAACATCATCTACGGAGATGACGACCTTATTGCAGGGATGTTTTACATCGACGCCGTCTTGTACGCGCTTGATAACAGCTTTAAGACGGTCTTGTTGCTAAGCAATCAGTGTATCGATAATTACTGGTTTATGACAAAACTCCGCATGTCACTGGAGCACCTCAACGACACCAAACTGGACAAGATCCTCCTGGTGTTTGTGGAAGACATCCAGGACGATCACATGCCATACCTTGTGCGACTCTTTCTCAGTAAGAACAAACCTTTCATGTTGTGGACCGAGGATGAGGCTGGTCAGAACCTGTTTTGGAAAAGATTTGAGAAAAGTATGAGGACGAATAAAGTGATTAACAATGCGATACCTATCTAAACAATGAGAAATTCCTTGATGACTATTTAAATTCCGCTGGTGACAAATGCAAGACAATAAATAATGCTTATTTCCATTACCCCTTTTTGTAAAATACAATTCAAAGAATAGATTTATTTTTTTCTAAGATAAAAGCCGCTTGTCACTGGTCCGATTCTTTTTAAAGTATCGACAACAATCGATATAGAATAATTTCTGAGCTATTATAATTTGGCCCATTGACTAGGTAAGATCATAACACTAGATGGTGCTGCTGAAGGTGTCACTGAAAAGTCAACGAGTCAATTGGTCCTGAATGTAAAATTCATTATTTTACCACATATGTAAAACGACTTAGCATAATAAAAGCATTTTTGGAAAGCTGAATGCATCTACAATATTTTTGAAGCAAAGCCATTGGAGCGCATTGGAGCTCACACTTTCAAATTAGGCATTATCAGGCAATTTGAAGGTATGCATGTACATGTATAGTGCATGGTAATGGTGCCAATTGTTTACACACGAAACTGGGGACATTGAACATGAGATTTTCACTCATTTCTCTGGAAATTCCTTAACATTTGTGTATATTTCATCATTGGATATGATAATTGCAATACTGAACTTCATTATTACGGCACTTAGATAATTTTTAAGAGAGTTGAATTTTTTAGTGAACCTCCCTACTTGATTGACGTCTATCATAAAGATGACTGCATAATGATCATTAATGAGATTTAAATCACTTTTATGAAACAATAGCTAATAGTGTACCAATCAACAAACTCAGTCTTATTCATTATAATGCAAGGAGTCTTATTAAAAAGTTTGATAAACTTTGTGAAGATTTACAGTTAACTTTCCATTTTCTATTATTGGAGTAACGGAAACTTGGATAAGTACAGGTAGTATACGAAACAATTTTTCATTGCAAGAATATATTATGTTTCAGAGTAATCATACTGAAGGACGAGGTGGAGGTGTAGCCTTATATTAAAGTTCAATTTTTCACGATGTTGAACTGTTTGTTGGTGGTGCCGAATCACTTTTCGTTGAAATCATTAATACAAATACTAATAATAAAATCGTTGTTGTCATAAAACAAAAACTTTGTTCTAATGCTAATAATTTTGTGTAGGCATTAGGATATCGAACTGTTGTTCATTATGGATCACGTTAATCTTAATATTCTCAATTATTCTAAATATAGTATTTTTCCATGAGTTTTGTTCCAATGATAAATGTCTGTTCGAATTCAGCTACCCTCATAGATACTATTTCACAAACATTTTAGATCACCATTCATTTTCTGGCGTTTTGTTTTCATACTTCAGTGACCATTTTACAACTTGCACGATACATTTTTCACCGGCAAATCGCATGGGTTTATTTCTCGTCATACTACACCGTCTGCTTTAAAATAATTTCAAAGAGAATTGTCAAAATATGGACTGATCAGATATAAAGAAATTGAATGATGTCAATCTTGCCTATGATCAAAAGATGTTTTCTGTTGATATTGAATAAGCATATACCTCTCAGTCTGAGGGAAATAAATATGTTAATAGTAAAATTACAGTTTTGAAGGCAGTTAAAGAGAAAAATTTAAAATGTATCGAGCGAATCCATCTACCAGCAATGAAACTATGTATAGGCAAATTCGTAATAAACTCAGTTCTATAATTAGACGAGCTGAAAGTGAATACTGTTATAATACATTTAATAAATGCCAAATATGATTCAAAGCAAAAATGGCAATTTGTTATCAAGGTAGTGGGCAGACCAAAATCCAAACTGCCAGAGTCTTTTGAGGTAATGATATAATACACGATCAAGTTACAATATCTAATATGTGTAATAATCAATTCGTTGATGCTGGCTTCAACTTGTCAAATTCAATTTGTAATAATACTCCAAGTAATTGATCTGATTTCCTTACCGAAACTTTTGATAATGTATTTTTCAAGCTAGTGACAGACTCCGAAGTTTTTGAAGAAAAATGTTCATGGTAATAAAAGTGCTGGTCATGATTGTATAAATGTTTCTATTATGAAGTCCACTGTCAACTTTTTAATCTAACCTTTAGTTCATATCTTTAACTACTGATGTTTTTCCATCTGTCTTGAAACCGACTAAAGTTACACCAATTTTTAAGAAAGATAACTCCAATGATTTTTATATTTATAAGCCCATTTCAGTGTTACCAGTTTTCTCGAAAATTTTTGAAAGAATATTGTTTATAACAGGTTATATTCTTTTCTTCTAAAATGATATTCTTTGCCCCGATCAATATAGTTTTCGTTCCATCTGTTCCGTTGAATTTGCAATTATTAATTTATACGACATTGATTCTCATGGACAATAACAAATATGCTGTGGCAATATTTATGGACTTATCGAAAGCTTTTGATACATTATTCCACTCAATTCTACTTTATAGGTGGCAATATTATGGAATTCGTAGTGTACCTCAGCAATTGCTCGGTAGTTATTTATCTGGAAGAAAACAATTCACAGTATATAATTCATACAATTTTGACACGAGTTTTCTGACGTATGGTGTACCTCAGTGATCCATCTTAGGACCCTACTATCTTTTATTTAGATAAATGATATTTTAGCATGTTCATCTTTATTCCTGTTCTTATGTTTTGCTGATAACACTACCTAGGTATAGCATTACATTCAGACTTTGAATTGTTAATCAATTCTATTGATGACAATGTAAAGAATGTACACACCCGGCTTCTTTGTAATAAATTATCATTAAATCTTCTGAAAACAAAATATTTTATAATTCGTTATTCACAAAACACAGCAGAATTTTATAATGATGTGTTACCGCCTATAAATAATGTTGATATTGAGCAATGTTCATCTATTTCATACTCAGGGCTGATATTTGATCAACATTTTACTGGGAATTGCCATATTAATCACGTTGATTCAAAAGTGTCTCGTAATATTGGTATAATACACCCAATGAAATTTTTTGTTCCTTTACGTATCTTGTTTATGTTGTATAATGTCTTTATCTTGTATTGTAATGCTGTGTGGGCAATTAAGACTCGTCAAAATTTTCCAAATTACATCGCCTTTAAAAGAAAGCCTTGCGTATTTGTTCAAATGCCTATTTTCTGGTTCCTTCCAAACCTTTATTTCGTAACTTTAACACACTTACCATGTGACCTGTCACCACAAATCGATCAAAAATATGCAATGGAAGTTTTCGTGTAAATGCAGTAAAAAGTCGAGTTGGGTTACAAGAGTTGATTCTGCAATTGTGATATTTTCTAAAGGTACATACACTAATCTTTTATCCGTCCAAATTTGAGGACCAGAAGTGATTGAGAAGTATGATTTTTCGTGAATTGAACTTTGACCATGTTTTTGCAGGAACTTAAAAATTTGGCCGAATTCGATCTTCACATTGCGAGAGTAACCATGCTGTAACTCTGCATATAATTGCTTGTTTTCCGACATTTTCAATTCCCCCTGTTATAATTTTGGTATCCCCACAAAGCTACTTTTATGACCTATTCACTGATGATAAATGTAAGAGATGAAAAAGATTGTCCAAGCCACAATTTTGAATTTCAAAGTGACTAGTTTTAAAGCGCTTTTTGTGGAACAATTGTCAAAGGTCTTCCGTTTCGCATGAATAAGAACTATCTTTGCAGCCGTTTTTCTCTGCTTTCCTGATAATGGCTTACGTAATACTGTAGTCCAAACCTGTAAGCAGGGTTTTAAATGGGTTTGCTTCGTCCGTCCTAGACAAGTTATACATAATTTTAAAGCTTAGAGTCTCTACTTTAAGACAGTATGAATAACACAATTTCTTATTTTTCCAACTTGTGCGTTTTTTTGGTGACAAGTCACATTTTCGATATAAATAGATGAAAAGTGGGTTTGGTAATGCATCGTTATTTTTCTCATGCATTACCTCCTTATTTGATGCAAATCGTCGTGTGCATGGCAGAATGTCGTTCATATGTTGTATAATATATATTTGTCTGATGTGTCTGTAATTAGAAAACACTCACAGTTACGTATGAAATAAAACTTGTTAAAATTTTGTGTTATATTCTAAGTAATGAATTATGAACTGTGGTCTTTGAGGGCTATTTGTTACATCAAACTTAATCAATTGTCATTAAAAACATTAATGGTAGGTAGACTACACTATTGTATGAGGGGTCCTATCCTAAACGGATAATCCTTTGCATTTACATGTATGTACCGGGGGCCTGTTTCATAAAGCTGTTTATGAAGTTACGCATGACTTTACGAACGACAGGAACATGTTCTTGGGTGCTACACTAATCACATTCTTAATCATTTAGCACAAGAACTGATCACCAGTCGTTCGTAAAGTCATGCCTAACTGACGAACAGCTTTATGAAACGGGCCCCAGGGGGTGTTTCATAAAGCTGTTCATAAGTTACGAACGACTTTACGCACGACTGGTGATCAGTTCTTGGGTGGAAATCAGATATTCATTCATTTACATAATAGCACAAGAAGGTATCACCAATTGTGTGTAAAGTCGTTCGTAACTTACGAACAGCTTTATGACCCCCCCCCCCCCGGTTTGTTAAAGACAGTATGATACATTTACAAACCGAGGTTGCAAAATGACAGTCTATGATGGCAAATTATACAGTCTATATAAGACTACTTTAAAGTGATAGGCATTGTGGAGCTTCAATTATAAAACAAATTGTCAAACTTTGATATCTGAGCTACATAGTAGTGTTCAAATGGATAAATAAATACCCTAGAATATAAAAGTTTGGAAAGTTATGATGCAAATGGCAAGGTATACATGAATAAACAATTTCTACTCCGGTGGATGATAAAATAGCCTAGATCTTCACACAGTAAGTCTATGGGAGGAAATGGGCAGGTGAATCTGGTCAATTTGAATGCTTGCAGAGTTTCACTTTTTAAAAGCACTGAATCATTTTGAAATTCATTTTTAGACCTTATCAAATACACTTGTAGCATGGAGGATTATGTAACTCACATTTTTTCTGTGGTAAATGTAAGTCAGTGGCTTTAAGCAATAAAGAAGATTAAACAAAGGGGAGGTGATTCATAAAGCTGTTTATTACTCATGACTTTATGAATGACGGAAATACGATGAGTTGAAATTTGAGCTTAAAAGTGTTAATAAACGTGTGAAAAGGTATGACTGTATTCTTAACAATCTTTTTGAAACTGTAAGAAATGAAAGGCCTATACATTGCACTAAAAATGTGTATTAAAATCTGCATATTCAACATTAGCTGATGTGATTACAAACAACTGAGAAACCCATTTTGGTTGCCATATTCCACTTGTTCGTTAAGTCATGGGTAACTTTGTGCACAGCATTATGAAACAGCCTCTGGGTTTACATTTTTGTATTATAAAAGGTGTTTTGATATTGTATTTAAAACAATATTTGGAGTTACATACCATATTGGTGTAACATTAACTTTTAAAAAGCAGAAAGGACATTGATTATGACCTTGTTAAATTCAATGTATCATCATTATTTCTTTCTTTATTAATTTAAATGCATTTGAAACATATACAATGATGCACAGAGGGGTAACATCAGTCACAAAATGGGTTAAGTTGAGCCATGCCTCAACATACCCTAATGGAATCTCCCGTCTTATCCTACACATGTCATTTTGAAAACTTGATATAGCATTGCATTTTTATGTTCAATAAGGCTCAAAAGCTTTTACACAAAAATGAACTATAATCTATGATATCCATTCACGGCAAGCAATTTTCATAGATCCCAAATGAGAAGGTATAATCACCCTATATCTACAATAATAAGAAAATGTCAAAAAACTGTTTAAACAAATAAAATAACAATACTTTTCTTGGCCCATGTTTCAAACTTAGTTCCAGTGATTTGAACTGATGTAATTAAAGGTTAATGATATGATGGGGGGTAGTCCTCAAATTGGGCTGAAACTACTTTAGAATCGAGTAAACTATGCAAGGATTCTCCTGTGAAAATCTTGCAGTCAAACGTTGACTCATTCTAAAATAACTTATGTCAATATCCCTCGTGGCAGGAAAACCTGCTGTGTGGCTCTCTGTGGGTCCTATTTTTGCCTTGCCCCGATAAAATTAAAATACCAGAATGTTCACGCTTGATTCTCCTAAAGTAAACAAATCAGAGACAAATCCTTCCAGCTGGGAGATCCAGTTCAGCTTTAGTGTATAGTCGGTATATATTTCAACTCATTTGGTTCTTGAGGCATGTTCAAGTGTTCCCAATCATGTCACTAAACTTTAATGTTCTGAGGGATGAAACCAGCTTTCATTTATCACAGTTTCCTAGCAACAAGGGGTGGCTCAACTTACCCACTGGCTCCACTTACCTCACATTCCCCTACAATGTCTAGGGAGTCTAGAATAATGAAGTCGGTCACTACCGTGCAATCAGCGCATGCTCACACAGGTGTATCGGTTAATTACTGATCTTGAGATTTCACAGACCTGTCCTTCATAAATAGCCTAAGGACATGAGTGATGTTTTGCTGTGCTGCAGGAGGGCTGCAAATTAGATTCCCCGCTTTTAATAGTATACAAATAATGAATGTTTAAGAGTTCAATGGTACGAATATTTTCATGAGTTGAAAGATTAAACGTTCCATTCAACGAATTAAAATATTTGTACCATTGAACGAATGATAAAACATTCATTATTTGTTTTATACAACATTTAAAGTACATATTTGTCATTTGATTGGAGGATTATAAGGTATGAAAAATATAGCCATACAAACATTCTGATTCTCTTTCTGGCTTATTCAAAAAATTATGTTCAATGTACCTGTGTATAGTCAATGTCTCTGCAGTTTCCTGATTTTAGTCTAAAATGCATCTAAATCCTTATTATAAGCAGTGAGTTATGCTTCCGGTTATGTTTAATGTTCAAACTTAAAACTCATTATAGTCCCGTAGTACGTACAGTCATACGTACTGTGTAGCGCACACTGCGCGCGATGCACACAGTTAGTACGCACATTGCAACACACAGTACGGCCCGTGGAATGGGACGAAAATAGAACCAACTTGCACGCAAAAATATAACCAAATTGCACGCAAAAATATAATCAAAATGCACGCTGAGCTGAATGGAGTATTTATTCAATATCATGTGACCAACAATCCTCCAATCGAATGACAAGGATCTACTTGGATGTTGTATAAAAGCTTTTATTTAACGGGGTACTGATCAAAACGGAATCGATTGCGAATATTGTGTACTCATTTAGATAATGTGTACTCATTTGGATGAAACGAAGATATTCAAGTCTGAAGCTAATTAAGTCACGCGTCTGTCCTAAAACGAGAGGTTTATTGGAAACAACACGATATCATCACTTGAATTGCGATGTAGTTTCAGGTCTAACAATAGAAATGGGGACATTTTTTTGAAATTTAATAGATGGGCATGCACACGGTTTGCGTGGTTAGCAAAGAAAATCAAACTGAATCAAAATATGAATACGAGCGGGTTTTTGTTTTTTAATCTAGATGGACAAAACTGTTTGGTACTGTAGTCTCTCATCAGACACGTAAAGGACCGATAGTTAATCGTGATTCTTGATAAACGATGCTGTTCTTATCAGAGAAGCGCATCATTTTATATACATGCATAATTAAAGTTGCAACTTTAATTATCAAAGTTGCAACTGCGACGAGTATTTTTCCAAAATGTTCACTGCCTCTAATCCACCCAAAATGAACAAACTAATTTTGAATATCGCCATGTTTGATGTATTTCTTCTAATGTTTCCGCGTCGTTGGATGCTCATGGCATTGGTGTAACGTTTCAGGGTGATACACTTTGGACTGGATTGTGTGTGGACCATTTTTCTTTTACTGTTTTCCGTTCAATTTTATGTGGATTGCTTGAAAACACCTTTTTAATGTGGAGCGCTTTAGCCATGACTTTATGAATTGTCAAAAACACTTCACTTTATTGATGAATCTTCGTTTATGGAAACTGATTAAATATCAAAAGCAAAAATTATGGTTACAACAAATTCAACGCTTCTTAAGATAAACCTATCAGAAGATGAAGTCTTGGAGCAAGCACTCATTTTGCTGAGTTTCATACCACTGATACTCGCGATTGTTACAGGAAACACTCCGTTATCTTAGCTGTTTACAGAAACACAAGGCTTGCCGTAACCAACCTCCTGACAGGCCTAATAGCGATACCGCCCGAGTTTTTTTCCAGTCTCGTTCAGAATTATATCACCCGTTCACTTGTGTGTGACAGATATCTGTCTGCCTTGGGTTACTTCTTCAATGGAGTTTCGCTATTCTATCTTGCTGCAGTTACTGGAGATCGGTACATTGCTATCACAAAACCTTTGCAATATGCCAAATTGGTCACCAGCAAATGAGTTTTGATGATGATTACAATTATGTGGTTGCCCGGCGTTTTTGTCGGAATTCTGAATGTTCTAAACGCAAGATCGTGGGTAGACAGTGAAATTCCAGCCAGTCTGTGCACGGGAAAGCATTATACTAATAATGATGGTCTGGTTTTTTTTTCGCACAGTTCGGCATATTTGTCATAACAGTTTGCAGCATAATTTTAATCATACTAAATCTCAGAATTTTACGAATAGCAATTAAGCAGTCGAACCAGTTAGCAAATCTTGAAATTGCAATTCCAGAAGATTGACTGAGGATAAACGGTGGAACAATCAAGGCAGTCAAGACGGTTCTGCTTCTGGTGGGCATGTTTTGCCTTTGTTGGTCCCCAACATGTGTGATGTATTTAGTCATTTTATTTACTGATTTCGGACAAGTAAACCTAAAACCTGCTGTCTATTTAACGATGTTTCTTAATTATTCGAATTGTGCAGTGAATCCGATAATTTATTCTTACAAGGATCTTGAGTTTCGACAGGAATTCTCAAACCGGTATGAAAAATTATAAAATGTTAAGCGATGTAAATAAAATGCGCCGCCTTTGACCAAAAGATTTTAAACATCTTTGTCATTTTTTTATCGGGGTCAGTGGTGTATTGAAGGATTATGAAAGAAAATGAAATCACCCCTCCCTCCGCCAAAACTGTTAATGTAACTGTACACGTGAGGAAGCAGAGCGACCGAGAGGTAGATTGTCTTTGGTATTTTAACCATTATAAAACAATTTTGGCAGATTATTCTCTGTTTTTAGAAATTGCAGTTACAAAGACACATATGACAAGTATAACACAAGCAAATATCGCAAATGATAGTAGATTGCGTGTAAAAACTATAATTATTGCTTATAAGAAAGTCTGTGATATTCCATAAGAATAAGAGTAATTATGTAAGTACACTATAGAGAAACGACATAATTTTTAAGTGACCAAAAACGTATTATTGAATATGTTGTGTTAGTTAGAGACATTTTAACTTATACTGAGATTAAACTAGATTAAATGCAGGACCAATTTCCGTAAGTAGAACTTGATTTGATAGCGGCCACGTGGTAATGACGAGCTATAAAAACGGAGAGATAACTTGAGATTCTGGAATAGATATCACTTTCATATATGGACATTTAGAGAGTGTACTTAACAAATGAGTGTCTTTGTGTAAAAGTACATGCTTGATTATTATGTGTTGTGTGTGCGAGGTTGTGATCTGCTTGCTCAGTGCCGTGTGCGTGGTCGTGTTTATGTGTGTTTGTGTGTGTGTGTGTGTGTGTGTGTGTGTGTTGTTGTTTGTGTGTGTGTGTGTGTGTGTGTGTGTGTGTGTGTGTGTGTGTGTGTGTGTGTGTGTGTGTGTGTGTATGTATGTATGTGTGCGTGTGTGTGTGTGTGTGTGTGTGTGTGTGTGTGTGTTTGTTGTTGTGTGTGTGTGTGTGTGTGTGTGTGTGTGTGTGTGTGTGTGTGTGTAGTGTGTGTGTGTGTGTGTGTGTGTGTGTGTGTGTGTGTGTGTGTGTGTGTGTGTGTGTGTGTGTGTGTGTGTGTGTGTGTGTGTGTGTGTGTGTGTGTGTGTACGTCTGCTTATGTTTTGCGTTGGATCAAGCAAAGTTTCTTTAACCAAAACCGAAATAGGATGAAAAAAAAACACGAAGCAAATCCTCATGAAAGCTAATATATATGGGAGCAGTGATGTTTGCTTTAAAGTATGGTTCCACGGTTAAAATCAATTGTAGGTGTATCCAAGGGGCGGCGACAGGATAAAATCTCAGGGAGGCGATGGGAATTCACGGCCAAATTATACCCGCTCAATGCTGAGCAGCGGCTGACCCCCCCCCCCCGAAAAAAGGGGGCCAAGCCAACCGCCGAAAACCAAAAAGTACGGGGAGGGGAAGGGGGTAGACCCGAATATTTGTGTCATGGCTAAGACGGCATAAATTTTTCACGATCAAATCATATCTGTTCAGGGCAAGCCAGCCAATTAGAGGTTAAAATTTAATATTTTATAGATTTACCAAAATAGACATTAAAATGGGACTTTCATCCCCCCCCAAAAAAAAAAACCAACACACACACCACGCTTCTGCCTGGCCTTCAATGAATTAGATACAGTTCACTACCAAGGAATAATATTACAGATTAAAAGTCTTGCTGGTATAAATCAAGTATCTGATAACGGATATCATTTGCATAGGCGAATTACTTTAAGTCCTTACGGCCTAAACTGAACGAAAATGTGTTTTTGGAAGCTTTTTTTTTTAAAGCAAAGGGTAATGTTCAGCATGTTTCCCCCAAAATGTGATGTTTCCGTTGATACTTTGATGGTGTGATTAAATGTTCATAAAAGGAAAAAAAATATGAAAAATAAAAGTAATATTATAAATAATAATAGCCTTGGTCTTGTGCAACCGTCAGTAACACAAGTTAAAACAAATCAGATATATATATTATTTTTTTTAGGGGGGGGGGATGCGATCTCAATTTTAACTTTAATAAAGGGAAATGCCAAGATTGGTAGTAGTTCTCAGTTTAGGTCACAACGCTCCCAAAATTTAGTATAGTGTTTACAGTTTCTGCATTGAAAATTTCATAATCTCACATTTCCTCGTTTTGATAACATTATTATCGTAAAATACATTTCTGTGACGGTGAAATTTGCTGTGTAGCATTCTATGTGATAAATTCTTATGGGGGCTAGAGTATAATTTAGTACTGGTAAATTAACGCTTGTTTCTCCTTGAGTAAAGACATTCAAGACAAGTCCTTCTAGGGTGTATATCATACACTCTAGCCTATAGTGTGTCGACTCATTTGGTTCTTGAGACATTTCACAATCATACACTCTAAAAAAATCCCGGGTCAGACTGACTCGGAAAAGGAATCCGTTAGGGGCATACTCGGAAAAGGGTTAGGTTTAACCACATTCCGGGTCAAGTTTGACCAAAATCCAAGTCAGGTTGACTCATTATTTTGGTCAACCTTGATCCGCAATTTGATTGAAACTGACCCTTTTCCGAGTGTGCCCCCAACGGATTCCTTTTCCGAGTCAGTCTGACCCGGGATTTTTTAAAAGTGTACCAGTGGCCTTCAAGCTGTCTCTCCTGAAATCGAGATTATTAAATAGCAAAAGTGGATCCTATGGGATTAGTAACCTGAATCAGTAATCATAACGTGCCACCTCCACAAAAAAGACTAACATATGGATTATTTTACACTGTTTATGATTGCTTTCCAGTAAACATTTGACGGGATAGGGGTCGAATGCTGGAAGCTGAATTTGCAATGGCGCTATCTTCGGACCCGAACCGGATACGGCAAATAGGTGCTTAACTCAGTAGGGCGTGACGTTGGGGTCTGAAATTGCGGTTGGCGGATTACATTATACGACAGAAAAGAGAACGCGTAC